>CM038233.1:34603495-34729878 GCA_021442155.1 Cymbidium sinense | reverse complement strand
CAATCATATTCATGCTACCAACCAAAAAAGAAGATATGAGGAAAAATTAAGGCCATCATAGCTAGCTAGTACCGATATAAGCAACCATTGAAGGAAAAATAGTCCATAGTGATCCAGTTCTACCAAACAAATAGGGAAAAATAGCTAGCGATAACCAACCCACCAAAACCCATAATAAACTAATCACTTAAAGCCAACATCTTAGAAGTTACAACAGGATCAGTGGCCAAGTTAAAATAATCCAAGTAGTAACTCCACCGAAGGCACCACTAATAGGAAGAGAAACATGAAAAGGGGCAGTTAGCATAAATAGGGGGGACAACACAATCGAGCAAAATAGTCCCAAAGGAAAAACAACAACCAGCAACTATTTATAGAGCACTAGAAATCCAAATCCAAGAGAAAAACCTCCACCCAAATAGCAAAATAGTATGAGATAAGCAGCAGTAGAGAGAGGAAAGCATAGCATAGAGAGGCCAATACGGTATCCAAAAATTACCATCAAAACCACCACCAAGGCTGCCAAAAGAACATCAAATCCACAACCACCAACCAAGAGGCAAATATGAAGAAATAAGGAGAGCCAAATAAACTAGAGGGAGTCAATACCAATAGCCAACATAAATCCCAAAACACCAAGCCATAACATAAGAATACAAGGCAAGACAACAACCACGAAAAACCCCTCAAGCAGCTAACCCTAGACAACAAGTCCTAAAACATGACCAAAAAAACCACAAGAACCCATATCCTCCACCAATAGCCAATAGACCAACTAGACCAACAAGATGAGTAGAGAAATCAGAGCAAAAACACAAACCCAAACAGAATAAAAGAAAAGCGGTACACCAATAGGATAACCAACCTAGGAGCAGACCAAAACCCAACCAGAGAAAAAAGCACATAAACCAACCATCAAACACAACACATCCAAAAAAAAATAGCCAACCATCAAACAACAAAATCAACTAGACAAAGCCAATACAAAAAAAGAGGGAAAGAGCAAAATGAACAAAGCCACAACCCACGGAGATCTCAAAATAACCAAGAAACAAAATGGTAGTCACCCAGATGAAGGCCAAGGAGGACCACCAACCACAAGCGGAAAACTGTAAGGAAAGTAACAAGGCCAGAGATAAACAAAACCCTTTCTAATTCCCAAAGAGCAGAAAATCACCACAAAGGAGAAAATAGGAAGACAATAACCATAGAACAGCAACATCCAATCCACAAGGCAGAGGGAAAGCCAACCAACAAAGCCCCAAGGAAAAGAAAGGAGAACATCAAAAAAACCCAAAACTAAGCCAAGCTAGAAGAGGCCAACAATAGCCATAAAAAAATAACCACCCAAAACAACCAAGAAAATGGAAGCAACAAATCGTAGCTTCCAGTAGAGCCAACCATAGCAGCCAAATCAAAATCCAATTTGAATAAGCCATAGCCAACCAAAACCGGCAAACCCAACATCCATTAATAAAAGGGTAGGCCAAAATGGGCACAACCACAACCAAATAGGAGACCCTCAAAAAATCACTAGCTGTGTGACAAAAGAAGCATAACATGATCCATAGAAAGAAAACCACCAGTCTTAAAGGAGAGTGAAATTAATTATAACCACTAAATGAAAAAATAGTTTGAATAAAACCACCATAGCAAAAAGACCAACAAAATAGCATAAGGTTAAAATCGAGGTAAGATAGTCGGTGTTATCCAGATTGACTGAGATCATATGCTTAGGTAAGCTATGGTTATCAAATAAAGTGAGCTCATTTAATTCCCTCCCAAATTAGGAAATGACAAGCATTACCTTCAGAATGCAAAATTTTGTAGAAAACTTGAGAAAGAAGCTTTTGTGATTATGAAGATAAAATAAGTCAACATTCCCCATTTTTTTATTATTGAGCATATAAAGTAAAAGAAGAGCATCAACTTCAATCTAAATATTAAAGAGCCTTTGCTTAAACAAATATCAATAGCTTTGTTAATAGCATGATCAACATAAATAACATAAGAACAAGCTTTGAGGGGTAGGCAAAAGCACAAATGAAATTTTAAAATCCTAAGAATTCCATACCATATTTGTTTGGGGAACATAGAACCATCGTATTGATCTTAAGAAAAAATTTTAGGCTTAATCCAATGTATCATCCTAATACTCTTGTAGGAAGGATCATCATGCAAAGTGATATTTTTAGCTACAAATTTATAACCTCTAAAGTGAAGATTACTAATCAAATATGCATTTAACAAAGTATGAATTTTTTTAGTTCTGGTAAGGATCCTTTTATGCTTCACAGCGATACCATGATATTTAGCATCATTTCTATCCATCCAAATGTACCAAATATGGGCAATAATAATTAAAACTTTGATATGACCTTACACAATTTTATGAAAACAAACTTCAAGAAGTTGATATAATGAAAGATAGCCATGAAAATAGTTAGTGTTAAATAAATCATCATGCATATCCAAAGTTTGGAAGCAATAGCACCATTGACAAAAACATGATTAACATTTTCAATATGAAAGCAACAATAACACTTAGAAGGTAAATAAAACCCTTTAAGCTAGAGCAAGGAATCAATAGAGATGAAGTTATTCAAAATATTCCAACCTAAAATAGAATAAGAAATGGGAATGATATTGTTCCAAAGAATAATGAAAACATTAGAGGTGTTCTAATAAAATTCCAAACCTCTTTAAAGAACAAAATCACCATTGTAAGAGAGCTTGAAAAGAATTTGATCGATTTATTAGAAAAAATAGCGATGTTGCAAAACTTGTCAAAAAAAAAAATATGAATGTCATTCTCAAGTTTGTTTTATTTTAATTATTATTAAGCCAAAAAGAGTTAACTTTGATAGAGTGTGTAGATAAAAGGGAGTCAATAGAGCCATTGCCAATTGTCAAAAGAAGAAATGAATAATACCCCAAGATATTAAGGATTCAACAACCCATTTAATGGAAAACCTTTTCCAAATTGGAGAGTCATTGACTTTATAAGCACATAAGAGGGTGTTTACCTTGGCAATATTTTTCCATCATAAAATTAGCCCAAAGGCTATCATTCTTTCTAGAATTCCACCAAAGCTTATGAGAGAGAAGGCGTGATAGCTTCATGAATAGGTTTGCAACCAAGACCACCACCTTCACCCAAAGGACCACAACATTTATGCCAGGAAGTCCAATGCATTCTCTTAATAGAATTATTGGACCTCCAAAAACATTTATTAAGCATGCGATCAATTTTGATAAGAGTAGAATTTGTGGGAATAATAGTTTGAATCAAATAAAGAGGGGAATTGAGAGTGCTTTTAAGAATAGTAAGCTACCAAAGGAAAGTAAATGGAATTCCCAAATAGAAATTTTATTTAAATTTTTTGAATTAACTCATCAAGAAGGAGGGATCATTTTGGACCTTTAAAAGAGGAGCACCCAAGTACTTAAGAGGTAAGTGTTGATGTTTAAAATTAGAGATATGTAAAATTTGATTGATTTTATTATTGGAGATACTTGAAGAAGTAATAAAATAGCTTTTGTTATCATTGATAGAAAGACCACTTTCTACCAAATTTATTTAAAAAATCTTGAGGTTCTTGATATGATGAATAGAAGCATTGCAAAAATAATAAAATAATCATCAAAGCTTAAGTGGGAAAAGGAAGACCACCAAAAGTTTTGTAGTACATACTAGGATTATTTAAGAATAACTAGTTGATGCTCCTTGATATGTACTCAACATCAATAATAAATAAAGTAGAGATGAAGGATCCCCTTATCTTAAGCCATGGGAAGAAGGAAAGAAGCCCAAAGCTTCCCCATTAAGCAAAATAGAGAACCAGACATTATTAATACAATTTTTAATAAGAAAAATAAATTTAGCAGAAAACCCAATTAAATTTAGAATATGGAAAAGGAAATCCAAGAGATATTATCAAAAGCTTTGGTAATATCTAATTTGAAAAGAATGTTTCAACCTCTAGTCTTTGCATCTAAATCATGAATTAATTCTTGGGCAAGTAAAATGTTATCAAAATAGATCTCTACCAAAACGTTTGGTTTGAGAGATAATCTTATGAAGTAAAGACTAAGCTGTTGGCAAGAACTTTGGAAATCGACTTATTGAAGAAGGTGTAAAGACTAATAGGTCTAAAATCACACCAATAGTGCATTATCTTTCTTAGGTATGAGAGCATTAGAAGAGCTAGAGAAATATCTAGGAAAAGGATTTCCATTAAAAAAATTAACCATAGCCTCAATCATCATTTTAATAATAAACCAACATTATTAGAAAAATTGGGTAGTGAAACCTCTCAGGACAATATAGAATCTATGTTCATGCTATTAAGAACTTTAAAAATTTCATCTTCATTAGGCATAATAGTAAGAAAATTATTATCATCATTGGTAATAATAGAAGGAATTAAGTGTGATTTTGAAATAACTTCATAAAGAAACTCTTATTAAGCATATTTCTAAAGTAATTAATATTTGAATCTATCATTTGTCTATAATCCATTCACCATTGTCATCTTTAATTTTTGAATATTATTTAAGGCTCTCATTTTATTAACTAAAGCATGAAAATAGCTAGTTTTCATGCACCATCTATAATGTGTTTACTAGCAACATTTTGGTGTCAATAAGTCTCTTTCAAAATTTGAAAATTAACAAGCTTATCTTTCCTCTCAAGTCCTTAATCTTAGAAGTATCGGACATAGAGACTTCAAGATCACAAATTTTTTCCATATCTTTGATATTAGCAAAAGGTTTTTAAATAATGCTTCAACCAACCGAGTTTGTTTAAGTATTTTAAGCTTAAAAAAAGTCTTTTCATCCCCATAATAGAATTATCGATGTAAAGGAGCTTTCCAATTGTTAGCCACAACATTAAAAAACTCAATATGCTAAATCCACATGTTCTAAATCTAAAGGAGAGAAATTTTTAATCTATTAGAATTATCTTTAATAGAAACTAAAGAGGACCATGATCGGAACAAGGTTCATAAAATGATTGAAGTAATAGGCCATTGAGTAATCCAATGAGTATTAAAAAGAATCCGGTCCAACCTTTGCCAAAGTCTAGAGTTTTGCCAAGTATAATTAAAACCCTTAAAACCAATATTAATCAAATTACAATCAAAGATCATATTGATAAATTCTTCCATGGAATGAATATTAGGAGAGCAACCACCACTTCATTTAGAAGAGAACAAAATAGTGTTGAAATCACAACCAACCAACCAAGGTTTATTGATAGAAGTGGCAAAATTAGTCAAGTTATCCCAAAGAAGATTTCTACTAGATCTATTACAAGATGCATAAACAAAAGAGCCCAAAACACAATAATCACCACAAGAGATTTGAGCATTGACAACTTGATAAAATCATCAAGAATAGAAATTTCTACAAAGTTATTCCAAAACAAAACTTATTACTAACATAGAGAAAAAATTTGAAATTGATCATTCTAGCAACATGGTTAATTTTATTAGCATGAATAAGGCTCAAGAATAATATGTAAAGAAATATTATGAATACAACAAAATTTCTAATATAGTTATGAATAGAGAGGGTACCAATCCCTCTAACATTAAACATAAGAAAAAGGGAGAAAAAAAATTTATTAAGAAAGAGGGGAACAGCCATTCTTCATTTTTATTAGATAAAAAAATCTTTTTGATAAGTTAAATCATGAATTTGAAATGGAATCAAATTTATCAAACTTGTCATGAGGTATTAAAGGATTCTTCATTGAATTAGAATGCTTATAATAAATTTCTCATTTATGTTCTCCATTAAATCTTCATTTTCATCTATCAAGAAAGAAGTTGAGGATGAATCAGAGGAAAAAATCCTCAATTAAAAGTTTAGAATAACTATTATTGTTTACATTAGAAGCCTTCAATTATGTAGAAATAAAAGGTAAATCAACATTATTAGAAACATTCAAAGAATCATTTTTTTAGTAGTTTTTTGATATTTGACATGGTCCTAGGGTTAGGAATAAAAGTTTCCTGATTTTTTTTAGGTGAGGATGAAGAATGAAACATTATTATCACTATGGATTTTGTGAGAACAAAAGGGAAAATTTTCAAATTCAATTGTATATAACCATAATTTTAGATCCCAACTAGATTTTTTTGGGTGTTTCTTGGTAATGTCCAATTCAACATTCTAGCCATTGAAATGAGATTTTGTAGTTGCTTGATCAATTTGCAATGGCCAACCAAATAAGGCACCCATAGTAAAAGGAATTCTTAGTTAAAATGAATTTTGCATATTTGGAGAGAAATCCAAACCATAATAATTGGGATTCTTCTTTAATATCAAATAGTGGAGACCATTTTAGCAACCTCATTTGGCAATTGAAAAACAAAATAAGAATGATGAGAGAAAACACAAGAGTAATCCAAATCATTTATCTGAATCAAAATGTAGTGAGGATCAATAAACCAATCATAAACCATGTGAAAGTTTCAAACTATGAAAGAAAGAGCTAATGTTTTCCATATTACTAAGAGTAAACTTTTCCAAGGTGAATTCAAATGACTTAGCAGATTTTCACAACCATATCAAAACACATAATCACATGCATTAAAAGAAGTCAAAATAAGTTAGGGACTCACACACCATCCTTACCACTGAGAATGTCTTTGAATGATTTCAAAGCAACCGAAGCAGGTAGATGATGCCTTATCCGGATCTATAGGACCTTCCATTTTCCCCAAGAATCATTAAACAAGATGCTAAGCCATGACGTCACTCCAAGAAAGACATAAAATCACTGGATGTCGATTCAGAAGGGATCCAATGAATCACTCAAAATAGCCATCAAGCGGCATCCAAAAACCCAAAATGAGCAAGAAAGGAAATTGCTAGAACACGATGAAAGGGCTCAAGTGATGGGGTTTCTTAACTTTAATTATTTTAATATTATTTGGGTTTAGTGTTTATGATTTATGGTTTAGGGTTTAGAGTTTATGGTTCAGGGTTTTAGGGTATAGGGTTTAGGGTTTATGATTAAGGTTTTTTATTATTTAGGGATTATGGTATAGGGTTTAGGGTTCAGGTTTAGGGTTTAGGTTTTAGATTAGGGTTTAGGGTATATTAAGTTTTTTTTTAACAGAGAATAAATTCATATTTAATAATTCTTCTTTTCAATTTCATCAACCAAGAAATACAACAAGTTTTCTAAGACACAAGTGACAACATAGATAAAAAATGAGCACACATAGAGCAAAGCAAAAAGTCTAGATAACTAGAACTATCTCTACTATAAAGACATAGTTCCATAAGTAGCAAATCGGATCGACCGTTCTTCAGCTTCTCTAGTGCCCATCAGAACCACCCCGACCTCTCGAGTTATGGAATCCACCATCATATTTTTGATCTCTCCCTCTGCCACCACCACGAATGTAACCACTGTAGCTCCTCCAAACTCCATAACTGCTACTACTCTGACCTCCATGACTATATTCACCTTCAAATCCACCATCATATGATAAGCCTTTATATATATACCTAGGCGAGCTTGGTTGACAGTGATATTTCTATCGTCAAGGTTCTATCCATTCTTAAGTTTTAAGTTTAGGCTTAAGTTTATTAAATTTTAGGTTTAGGTTTATTTTTTGATTTATTTAGTTACTTTAGGCTTAGGATTAGCATCTTGGGTTTAGGGTTGTATGGTTTATGCTTTTAGGGTTTAGGGTTTAGTGTTAGGGATTAATGTTTATGGTTTAGGGTTTAAGGTTTTTAGGGTTTATGGTTTAGGGTTTAGAGTTTAAGGTTTAGGGTTTTTGGGTTTAGGGTTTAGGGTTTAGGTTTAGATTTGGGTTTAGGGTTTTAGGGTTTAGCTATTTTAGGTTTGCTTAGGTTTATGATTTAGTTTAGGGTTTATGATTTAGGGTTTAGGTTTAGGGTTTAGGTTTTGGGTTTAGTAGGTTTATTTAGGTTTAAGGTTTAGGGTGCTTTAGTTTTTATGGTTTAGCATTAGTTTTGGCTTTAAGGTTTAGGGTTTAGGGTTTAGTTTAGTTTAAGGTTTAGGATTTAGGGTTTAGGGTTTAGGGTTGTAGGTTTACCATTTAGTGTTTAGAGTTTAGGGATTATGATTTTAGGGTTATGGTTTGTAGGGTTTATGGTTTAGGTTTAAGTATAGTTTATTTTTAGGTTTACTTTTTTGGTTTAGGTTTCTATTTGAATTTTATTTTATTTTAGGTTTAGTTTTATTTTCTTTTTAGGTTTAGATTTAGGTTTTAGTTTATGTTTTTATTTTATTTTATCTTTTTATTTCATTTTGGTTTAGGTTTATTTATTTATTTTATTTTTATGTTTTATTTAGTTTAGGCTTAGATTTTTAGCTTTTTAGGGTTTAGGGTTTGGGGTTTAGGTTTAGGGTTTAGGGTTTAGGGTTTTTGGTTTAGGGTTTAGGGTTTAGGTTTTAAGGTTCTATAGAGAACAAATTTAGATTCAACTTTTCTTCTTTTGATTTCATCAACCAATAAGTAACCAAGTTTTCTAAGACACAATAACACACCCAGAGAAAATTAAAACCCTTGATAACGAGAACCATCTCTATTATAAAGACATAGTTCCATAAGCGGTGATCAGTTCTTTGTTTCTCTTCCCATCGAACCACCTCGGCCTCTCGAGTGAGATCCACCATTGTATCCTTGATCTCTTCCTCCAACACCACTATTGAAACCATCATCCCTCTTCTCACCTCAATAACCACCACTGCTTCTACCACCACCTCCACATGCAACAACACCTCTAGATCCCCCTCCACCACTATGATAATCGCCGCCTCCACCTTCTCCTCCACCGCCAGATCCAAACTGAGCCTGGATGACGGTGATATTCTTACTGTCAAGGTCTTGTCTATTCTTCAAATTTAGGTTTAAGTTTATTAGGTTTTAAGGTTTAGGTTTATTTTTTAATTTACTTAGGTACTTTAGGTTTAGGTTTGGGGTTTGGGGTTTAGGGTTTAGGGTATAGTGTTTAGGATTAAGGGTTTAGGATTTTAGGGCCAACACATTTAGGGTTTAAGGGTTTAGGGTTTTTTAAAGATTAGGGTTTAGGGTTCAGGGGTTAGGGTTGTAGGTTTAGTATTTAGGATTTATGATTTACGATTTATGATTTTTTTTCTTAAATTAAGTAAACTAGTAGGTTTTAGTCTATTTAGTTTCATTTTTTATTCTTATTTAATTTAGTTTATTTATTTTATGGTTATGTATTTTAGTTTATTTTTTAAGTTTAGGTTTAGGTTTATTTTTATTTTTATGTTTATTTATTTAGGTTTTTTATTTTATTTTATTTTTATTTGGTTTAGGTTTTTTATTTTTTTTGGTTTATTGTTAGGTTTATTTATTTTTTGGTTTATTTTATTTTATTTAGTTTAGGTTTAGGTTTAGGTTTATATTTAGGTTTAGTTTATTTTAGGTTTAGGTTTTTTTCATTTATTTTATTTAGTTTATTTTAGTTTAGATTTAGGTTTATTTTATTTTGTTTATTTTTTCTTTTAGTTTACATTTTTATTTATAGTTTAGGTTTAGATTTTTTTAAGGTTTTATTTTAGGTTTATTTTTAGGTTTATGTTTTTTATTTAGTTTTTTATTTTATTTTATTTTAGGTTTATTTTATTTTATTTTTTACTTTTTATTTTTTAATCTTATTTATTTTATTTTTTTCTAGTTTAGGTTTTCTTTATTTTATTTTAGTTTATTATTTAAATTTATTTTTTACTTTTAGGTTTAAGTTTAGGTTTTACTTAGGTTTTATTATATTTTATTTTTTTCTTATTTAGGTTTAGGTTTTACTATTTATTTTATTTAGTTTAGGTTTTTTTAGTTTTAGGGTTTAGGGATTTAGGTTTAGGGTTTAGTTTAGGGTTTTAGGTTTTAGGGTTCAGGGTTTAGGGCTAGGGCTTAGGTTTAGGGTTTAGGTTTAGGGTTTAGTGTTTAGGGTTTAGGTTGGGTTTAGTTTAGGGTTTAGGGTTTAGGGTTTAGGATTAAGTTATGGGGTTTAGGGTTTAGGTTTAGGGTTTAGTTTAGGAGTTTGGGTTAGGGTTTAGGGTTTAGGGTTTAAGGTTTAGAGTTTGGGTATTGGTTTAGGGTTTAGGGTTGTAGGTTTATGGTTGTAGGTTTAAGGTTTAGGGTTTAGGGTTAATTTTAGGGTTTAGGTTTTAGGGTTTAGTGTTTAGGATTTAGGGTTTAGGGTTTAGGGTTTAGGGTTTTATTATTTTAAATTTTTGGTAAATAAGTATTTTTTTAATTAATTTATTTTTTATTTATATTAGTTTATTTTAGTTTTTATTTTTATTTAAAAAATATTTTTTATTTTTATTTAGCTTAGTTTATTTGTTTTAGGTTTATTTATTTTTATTTAGGTTTTATATTTTAGTTTATTTTTTAGGTTTAGGTTTAGGTTTATGTTTATTTTTTTATTTTTAGTTTAGTTTATTTTTGTTTTATCTTTTAGGTTTATTTTTTATTTTAGGTTTAGGTTTTATTTTATTTTTTTAGGTGTAGGTTTTAGGTTTATTTTAGGTTTTATTTTTAATTTAGTTAGGTTTATTTTTTGTTTATTTTTTGTTTTATTTAGTTTAATGTTTAGGTTTAGTTTATTTTAGGATTATGTTTAGGTTTTATTTATTTTAGTTTAGTTTATTTTATTTTTTAGTTTATTTTATTTTATTTTAGGTTTAGTTTTTATTTTGTTTAGGTTTTTTATTATTTTTTTTTAGTTTAGTTTAGTTTTTATTTATTTTATTTTTATTTTAGTTTAGGTTAGGTTTAGGTTTAGGTTATTTTTTTGGTTTTAGTTTAGTTTTTTTATTTTTTATTTTATTTTAATTTTTTTTTAGGTTTATTTTTATTTTATTTTAGGCTTTATCTTAGTTTAGGTTTTTAGGTTTTAGGTTTTTAGGTTTAGGTTTAGGTTTAGGTTTTATGTTTATGGTTTAGGGTTGTAGGTTTTAGGATTTAGGGTTTAGGGTTAGGGTTAGTGTTTAGGGTTTACGGTTTAGGGTTTGCAATTTACGGTTTAAGATTTAGTGTTGTAGGTATTAGTGTTTAGGGTTTATGGTTAAGGTTAAGGTTTAGGTTTAGTTTATTTAGGTTTAGGGTTGTATGTTTAGTATTTAGTTTAGGTTTAGAGTTTAGGTTTAGGATTAGGTTTTTTTAGGTTTGGTTTGGTTTTTTAAAAAAAAAATTAAGTAAATGAGTAGGTTTTGATTTATTTAGAATATATTTTTATTTATTTTAGTTTATTTTATTTATTTATTTAAGTTTATTTTTATTCTTATTTTATTATTTAGTTTATTTATTTAGGTTTTTATTTTAGTTTAGGTTTTATTTTATTTTTTTTTTTTTAGGTTAGGTTTAGGTTTATTTTTTAGTTTAGTTTTATTATATTTTATATTTTAGGTGTTATTTTATTTTTTATTTTAGGTTTAGCTTAAGTTTTATTTTATTTTTTTAGGTTTATTTTTTTATTTTTATTTTATTTTAGATTTTTATTTTTTGGGTTTATTTTAATTTTTTAGTTTAGGTCTTTATTTATTTTATTTTGGTTTAGTTTTTATTTGTTATTTTATTTTATTTTAATTTTAGATTTAGGTTTAGGTTTTAATATAGGTTTTTATTTTATTTTATTTTATTACTTTATTTAAGTTTAAGTTTTTTATTTAATTTTTTTATGTTTTATTTAGTTTAGGTTTTTATGTTTTTTGGGTTTTGTGATTAGGTTTTAGGGTTAATTTTGGGTTTAATGTTTAGGGTTTAGGGTTTGGAGTTTAGAATTTTGGGTTTAGGGTTGTAGGTTTTAGAATTTAGGGTTTAGGGTTTTTGGTTTTTGGTTTTAGGTTTAGGGTTTATGATTTAGGGTTTAGGTTTAGGGTTTTAGTTTATTTTTTGGGGTTTAGGGTTTAGGTTTAGTGGCGAGGGTTGTTTTGGGTTTTAGGTTTTAGGTGGTTTAGGGTTTTAGGTTTAGGTTTTAGTTTAGGTTTTATTTTTATTTAGGTTTAGGCTTTATGGTTTGGTTTAGGGTTAATTTTAAGTTTATAGTTTAGGTTAGGTTTAGGGTTTTTTGGGTTTAGGGTTTAGGGTTTAGGATTTAGGGTTTAAGGTTTAGGGTTTATGATTTTTTTTGAAAAAAAAAATTCATATTCAACATTTCTTCTTTTTGATTTCATCAACTAAGTAACACACCGAGTTGTCTATGACACAAGTGACAATATAGATAAAAAATGAGCAAGCATAGATCAAACTAAAAACCCTAGATTACTACAATCGTCTCTGCTGTAAAGACATAATTCCATAAATAACATATCAGATTGGCCGTTCTTTAGTTTCTCCAATTCCCATCAGAACTACCCCCGGTAGCAGGATCCACCATCAAATCTGTAAACTCTCCCTCCGCCACCATGATGATTGTAACCTCTATCGCTCCTCCCACCTCCATAATCACCACTGCTCTGACCACCACATCCATATCCATCACCTCCAGATCCACAACCAATATAACCGCCTTTACTTTCATCCATCTGGAATTGATGGTGATGTTCCATCAAGGTTCTCCCATTCAAGCTTAGGTTTATTTTTTATTTATTACTTTAGGATTAGGTTTAGGGTTTTATGGTTTGGGGTTTAGAGCTTAGGAGGTTTAGTTTAGGGTTTAGGGGTTAGGGTTTAGGGTTTAGCATTTAGTTTAGTTTTAGTGGCTTTGGGGTTAAGGTTTTTTTTGGTTTAGGGTTTAAGTTTTAGGGTTAGTTTAAGTTTATTGTAGGGTTTAGGTATAAGGTTTATGATGTTGTGGTTTAGTTTAGGGTTTAGGGTTTTAGGGTTTTGGTTAGGGTTTAAGGTTGTAGGTAGGTTTAGGGTTTAGGGTTAGGGTTTAGGTTTAGGTTTAGTTTAGTGTTTAAGATTTAAGGTTTAGGTTTTAGGGTTTAGTTTAGGTTTAGGGTTTAGGGTTTTTAAATTGTGGTAGGTTTAGGTTTATTTAGTTTATTATTTATTTAAGTTTTTTTTATTTTTTTTTATTTAGATTTATTTTATTTTTAGTTTAGTTTGTTCATTTTAGGTTTATTTATTTTAGTTTAGGTTTTATTTTAGTTTATTTTTTTTTAAGTTTAGGTTTAGGTGAGGTTTTTTTTTACTTTAGTTTATTTTATTTTATTTTTAGTTTAGGTTTTATTTTTATTTTAGGTTTAGGTTTAGGTATTTTATTTTAGGTTTATTTTATTTTAATTTTTATTTATTTAAATGTTTTATTTTGGTTTATTTTAATTTTTTTAGTTTAGTTTTTTATTTATTTTGGTTTAATTTTAGTTGTTATTTTTATTTTATTTAGGTTTAGGTTTAGGTTTAGGTTTGGGTTTGTATAAGTTTTATTTTATTTTATTATTTATTTATTTATTTATTTTATTTTATTTTAGGTTTTATTTAGTTTATTTTAGGTTTTAGTTAGGTTTATTTAGTTTAGTTAGATTTAGGTTTTAGGTTTTGGGTTTAGGGTTTAGGGTTTTAAGTTTGGGGTTTAAGGTTTAGGATTAGGGTAAGTTTAGGATTTAGGTTTAAGGTTTTGGTTTAGGGTTTAGGATTTAGATTTAAGTTTAGGGTTTAGGGTTTAGGGTTTAGGGTTCAGGGATTTTAGGGTTATGGGTTTAAGTTTAGGGTTTTTAGGGGTTTGGGTTTTGGGTGGGTTAGTTTAGGGTTTAGGGGTCAGGTTTTTGTTTAGGTTTTATTTTTATTTAGGTTTAGGTTTTATGGTTTAGGTTTAGGGTTTATAGTTTAGGTTTTGTTTTAGTTTATGGCAGGGTTTTGTTTGGGGTTTAGGGTTTTATTTAGGGTTTTAGGTTTGGGTTTTAGTTTTAGGTTTAGAGTTTAGGTTTAAGTTTCTTAACTAAATTAAATCAACATCTTCTTTTCATCAACCAAATAACACACCAAGTTTTCTAAGACATAAGTGACAATATAGATAAAATGAGAACTCATTGAGATTAAAACCCCAGATAACTAGAATTGTCTCTAATAAAGATAATGTTCCATAAGCGGTGGATTAGTTATTCTTTTGATTTCTAGTTTCACCACACCTCTTGTGTGGATCCACCATCAAATCCGTGATCTTTCCCTGCCACCACCACTTCTCTTGTCATTCCTCCCACCTCCCTTCCCTTTCACCACATCCATAACCATTTGCTCCACCTCCACCACCCCCACCCATAACACCACCTCCTTCCTCCAGATCTAGGTGATAGTTGATATGTGTTCCATCATGGTTCCCATTCGGTTTAGGTTTATCTTTATTTATTTTTATACTTTAGTTTTGGTTTAGGTTTAGGGTTTAGGGTTTAGGTTTAGGGTTTAGGGATTAGGTTTAGGTTTAGGTTTAGGTTTATGGTTTTTTTAGGTTTAAGTTTTGTGGTTTAGGATTTGATTTAGGGTTTAGGTTTTTTTTTTTTAGGTTTTAGGGTTTGGGTTTAGTTTAGGTTTAGGGTTTTAGGTTTAGGGTTTAGAGGTTTATAGTTTAGTTTAGGTTTAGTTTGAGGTTTTGTTTTAGAGGTTGTTGGTTTAGGGTTTAGTTTAGGTTTAGGTAGGTGTTTTAGGTTTAGGGTTTAAGGTTTAGGGTTTAGGGTTTAGGTTTTTTTAAAAAAAATTAGTAAACTCATAGGTTTAGTTTTATTTAGTTTATTTTTTTATTTATTTGAGTTTATTTTATTTTTTATTTTTATTTAGGTTTATTTTTATTTTTGTTTAGCTTTATTTTGTTTATTTTAGGTTAATTTATTTTAGTTTGGGTTTTTTTTATTTTGGTTTAGTTTTAAATTTAGGTTTAAGTTCAGGTCTATTTTGTAGTTTTATTTTATTTTTTAGGTTTAAGTTTTATTTTTTATTTTTAGGTTTAAGTTTTGGTTTGTATTATATTATTTTAGGTTTAGTTTATTTTTATTTTAGGTTTAGTTTTTATTTAATTTATGTTTTTTTGGTTTTTTAATTTTTTAGTTTAGTTCAAGATTTTATTTATTAAATTTTAGTTTAGTTTTTATTTTTTTTAATTTTATTTCTAGGTTTTGGTTTAGGTTTAGGTTTTAGTTTAGAAATTTATTATATTATATTTTATTTTATTTAGGTTTAGGTTTTTTTTATTTTAGGTTTAATTTAGTTTAGGTTTTAGGTTTTTTTTTGGGTTTAGGGTTTGGGGTTGGTTTAGGAGGGTTTAGTTTAGGGTTTAGGTTTAGGTTTAGGGTTTAGGGTTTAGGGTTTAGGGTTTTAGGGTTTAGGGTTTAGGTTTATGGTTTAGGGTTTAAGTTTTAGTTTATGTTTTTATTTTATTTTTATTTTATTTTTTATTTAGGTTTAGGTTTTAGGGTTTAGGGTTTAGGGTTTAGGGCTAGGGATTAAGGTTTAGGGTTTTTTAACAGAACAAATTGATTCAACATTTCTTCTTTTCTTTCATCAACCAAGTAACACATGAAGTTTTCAAAGTGACATAGATAAAAATGCATGATAGATCAAAACCCTAGATATCTAGATCTGTTTCTATAAAGACAGTTCCATAAGCTAGTCGGATCGACCGTTTTTTCTAGTTCCCATCAGAACCACCCGCTCTCAGTAACGGATCCCATCATATCTACAATCTCTCCCCACACACCACCTCATCCTCCTCCTCCATAACCACCACTACTCAAACCACCACCATATCCCACACCACCATCCCCCTGTAATGTCGCCTCCACCTTCTTGATGGTGATGTTCCATCAAGGTTCTACCCATTTTAAGGTTTAGCTTTATTTTTTTATTTATTTAGATTATTTTAGGTTTAGGGTTTAGGGTTTTGGGTTTAGGGTTTAGGTTTAGTTTAGGTTTTAGTTTAATTTTTTAGGGTTAGTTTAGGTTTAGGTTTAGGGTTTAGTTAGTTTAGGTTTAATTTAGGTTTATATTTGTTTAGGTTTAGGTTTAGTAGGGTTTAGGATTAGGTTTAGGTTTAGGTTTAGGGATTAGGGTTTGGTTTAGGGTTTTTTAGGGTTTATGGTTTGTAGGGTTTAGGGTTTAGGGTTTATTTAGATTATTTTAGGTTTGAGTTTTATTTTATTTTATTTAGTTTAGTTTATTTATTTTATGATTATTTATTATAGTTTAGGTTTATTTTAGATTATTTTAGGTTTAGTTTAGTTTATTTTTTAGTTTAGTTTAATTTTTAATTTAATTAATTTTTATGTTTATGTTTATTTTATTTTTTAGGTTTAGGTTTGGTTTTTTTAATTTTTTTTATTTAGGTTTAGTTTTTTATTTTATTAGTTTTTTTTATTTTAGTTTTATTTATTTTTTTAGTTTATTTAATTATTTATTTTAGTTTATTTTATATTTTATATTTTATTTATTTATTTTAGGTTTAGGTTTAGATTTAGGTTTAGTTTATTTTATTTTAATTGATTTTATTTATTTATGTTTATTTATTTTTTATTTTTTATTTTTTTTTTTTTATTTAGATTAGGTTTATGTTTTAAGTTTTAGTTTAGGTTTTAGAGTTTTAGGGTTTAGTTTAGGTTTAGGTTTTAGTTAATTTAGGGTTTTAGGTTTAGGGTTTTAGTTTAGATTTATTTGGGTTTAGGTTTAGGTTTTAGTTTAGTATTTTAGGTTTATTTTAGTTTAGGTTTAGGTTTAGTTTAATTTATTTATTATTTATTTATAGTTTAGGTTTTAGGTTTAAGTTTGGTTTTTTTAGGTTTTTTTAGGTTTAGGTTAGGTTTAGGTTTAGGTTTTGTGGTTTTATAGAATTAGAATTTTATTGCCACAAAATAAGGTACAAAGTCCTTAAAGGGATAAATCTCTAAACTAATGCTCAAAGAGCTATAATAAAACCTAAAGAGATGAATCCCCAAACTATTACAATATTAAATAAAGAAAAGCAAAAGAAAAACCAAATCAGCAACAATAGAAGATCCATATGAGCAATAACAAAATCCACTTGATTTCTTTGATAATAGGAAAATCCAATGGCTAGACTGCCAACCTATAAAAGACATCTACAACATTCTAAGGAAAGGATGAGTACACTTAAGTAGGCATAAAGAGAAAGAGCAAAGTAAAGAAAATGCTCGGGCTAGTCATCATCTCAAGCAACATTATATGTAAGCATCCAAACTTGAAGAAGGGTTACAATTATATAGTGCTACCAACCAAAAATAAAATGAGGAAACATCAAGGCCATCATAGCCGTCATACCTCATATAGGCAGTCATCCAGAGATCATCATCCAACAATGTTGCAAAGTCTTCCAACCAGCAAACAGAACATCCAAACACAAAGCCACCAAAATAACCAAGCCCAATAAGGTAGACCAATAGCCATCCATTAGGGATAGCAGGAAAACCACCAAATCCAACACCAAAAGGGAGGAGAAATACCAAAAAGAGCAAGCACCATTAACAGGGATAACAACCGGAAAGATAGGCCCAAAACCACAGAACCATCCCAAGATTGTCCCCAAAGCAACAACAAACCAATACCCAAACAGAGTGGACAATTAACACCAATAGTAGCCATCAATCCAATCCAGTCAGAGGATAACCGAAGTAGACAAGCAAAAGATAAAAGGGTGTGCCGTACCTCCACCAAGACAGATAAGAAAAAAGACTAAAGGAGCATCCAGGCTACCATGAAGAATGTAGCAAGTGACAAAACCACCACCACAAACTAAGAGATAGGAAACAAGGAGAGCAAAATACACCTAAAAGAGGTAATACCCATAGACAAAATAAAATCCAAGACACCAAACCATGTCACCAACAAGGGAAAAACAAAACCAAAAAATGACATCAAACCAAAAAAAAAAAAAAACTACAAGAGCTCACTAGCAACAAACAAAACAACCAATAATAAAACCACCTATACCAGAAACAACATTTATGGTAGAAAATAGACCCAAGCGCCACCCAAAATGGGAGAAAAAAAAAAGATAAGCAGTAAAGAGAGAGGAGGAAACATGAAAGAGAAAACCATAACCAATGAAGAATCATACAACAACAACAACAAAACAACAACAATAATAAGCCCCAATCAATAAAATCAATAAAATAGAAAAATATGCCAACAAATAACCTCGACCAGAAATCAAACCAAGGATAAACCACCAACAACCCCAAGATCACGCCAGGAGGGTAAAACCAAAGCCATAGCCAACCCAACAATAGCATAACAAAACCAATCAACTCAAGCCACAAACCACAATAACCACCACAACATAAATATCCAACAGATAAGGCAACCAGCCAGGATATGAGGCAAAACTCATTGAGAGGGAAAGATAGATGGCATAGCCAAACCCAATTGGAGGCCACCAAAACAACCAAGAAATAATTTGGTAATCACCAGCAGAAAACAACCAAGGAAAGGCAAGCTGGGAGGACCACCAACCCACCAAAGAAACTAGGTGGGAAAGGAACTGACCAAGCAAAATAAGGTCCCAGACCCAGAATAAACAACCACCAAAGAGAAAATAAGAAGGCAACAACCACAAAACATCAAGCTTCAAGCCACAAGTGAGAGGGAACAACAATCAATGAGCCAAAATAGAAAGTAAGAAACAAAAAGGCCCAACACTAAGATAGAAATGAAAAGACTAACAATAGCCTTCAAACAAACACCACCCAAGACAACCAGGCAGAGGGTAGAAACAAATAGCAACATCGACCAAACAAGGTAGCACTCATAGAGAATGAGGTTAGCCAAGACCCTAAAGAAGAATAGCAAGGAGAAATTTCAATATGGGAAAGCACAAAAGCATCAATCAATAAAAAGGCTCAAAGAAAACACCATAGCCAAAGACCAACAAAAAAGCCAC
Source organism: Cymbidium sinense (assembly GCA_021442155.1). NCBI lineage: Eukaryota > Viridiplantae > Streptophyta > Magnoliopsida > Asparagales > Orchidaceae > Cymbidium > Cymbidium sinense. Next base: position 34,711,032 of record CM038233.1, on the reverse strand, counting down.
AAATAAAGTCTAAAGTAAGGCAGTCTAGAGCAATGTAGATTAACCAAGCCTATCAGTAGCTTAGGTAAGTTTTGATTATCTAATATAGTGAGCTCATTTAATTTCCCAAATTGGCTAGGAAATCACAGCATTACCTTCATGAAGAATATGAGAAATTTTGTAGCAAACTTAAGAGAGGAGGGTTTTAGTGTGATTAAGGAGATAAAATAAATTATTTCCCATTTTATTAGAAGTGAGCATATCAAGTGAAAGAAGAGTGTCAACTTCATTCCAAATATTAAAGAGGCCTTTGTTCAAAAACTATCAATAGTTTTATTAACAACCATAAGTGAGCATAAATAACATAACATGCTTTGAGGGGATAAGCAAAAGCATAAATGATAGTATCTTTGGAATCTCTAATAATACCACCACAACCATATTTATTAGGTGAAACCAAACCATCGGTATTGATTTTAATAAAGTTCTCATTAGGTTTGATCCGATGGATCATTCTAATAGCCTTATTGAAAGAAACATTAGGCAGAATGAGACCTAATTTTTTAGCCACAAATTTGTAACTTCTAAAATGGATGTTACTAATTAAATTAGCATTAAACAAAGCATGAATTATTTCTTTAGTTCTATCAGATCCTTTTATGATTCATAGAATACCACGATATTTAGCATCATTTCTATCCATCCAAATGAACCAAAAAAAAGTAGCAATTAAGATTTTGATATGACCTTTCACGCTTTTTTTGGAAACAAGCTTCAAGAAGTTGATATAAAGAAAGGAAATGATGAAAATAGTTAGTGTTAAATAAATCATCATACCATATCCATAATTTGGAAGCAATGGCACCATTGAGAAAAACATGATTAACATTTTCAATATGAAAGCAACAATAACACTTAGAAGGTAAATAAAACCCTTTATTCCAGAGCAAGAAATCTACAAGAATAAAGTTATTCAAAATCCTCAAAGCTAAAATCAAATAAGAAATGGGAATAATATTGTTCCAAAGTTTAATGAAAACATTAGAGGAGTTCAGCTTATCTCTAATAAAATTCCAAACCTCTTTAAGAATGAATTCACCATTGTAAGAGAGAAAAAAAATTTTGAGGTTTGTTAAAAAAATAGGCATTTCTAAAGTTATCGAAAGAGAAATAGAGATATAATTTTTAAGTTTGTTTTCATTCCAATTGTTATTAAGCCAAAAGAGTTAACTTTGATAGTAGTAGTAGAGTGTAGATAAAGGGAGTAAATAGATCCATTGCCAATCAATTTTCTTGCCAAAAGAAGGATGAACCCAATGAACACCCAAGATATTAAGGATTCAACAACCCATTTAATGGAGCAAAGCCATTTCAAATCAGAGTCACCAAATTTATAAGCAGATAAGAGGGTGTTTACATTGATATTTTTCCATCTTAAAATTAGCCCAAAGGCTATCATTCTTTCTAAAATTCCACAAGAGCTTATGAGAGAAGGCAATAATATAATCGAATAGGTTTGCAACCAAGACCACCTTCACCCAAATGACCACAACATTTATGCAGGATGTCCAATGCATTCTTTTAATAGAATTATTAGATCCCCAAAAAAATTTATTAAGAAAGCGATCAATTTTGATAAGAGTAGAATTAGTAAGAATAATAGTTTGAATCAATATAGAGGCATTATTGAGAGTGCTTTTAAGAATAAGTGAGCCACAAATGAGAGTAAATGAGATTCCCAAATAGAAATTTTATTTAAATGTTTTTGAATTAACTCATCAAAAAGATGGGATCATTTTGGACCTTCGAAAAGAGGAGCACCAAAGTACTTAAGAGGTAAATGATTATGTTTAAAATTAGTCATATGCACAATGTGATTGATTTTATTATTGGAGATGCTGGAAGAAATAATAAAATAGCTTTTATTACAATTGATAATAAGACCACTTTCTCTACGAAATGTATTTAAAATATTTTTAAGATTCTTGATATGATGAATAGAAGCATTGCAAAAAATAATGAAATCATGCACAAAGCTTAAATGGGAAATACGAAAATCACCAAGAGTTTTGTAATAGATACTAGGATTATTTAAGAATAAATCATTGATGCTCCTAGATAAGTATTCAATAACAATGATAAATAAAGCAGAAGATAAAGGATCCCCTTGTCTTAAGCCATGGGAGGAAGGAAAGAAACCCAAAGCTTCCCCATTAAGAAAAATAGAAAACTAGGCATTATTAATACAATTTTTAATAGGAAAAATAATTATATCAGAAAATATAAATAAATTAAAAATATCAAAAAGGAAATCCCAAGAGATATTATCAAAAGCTTTGGTAATATCTAATTTGAAAAGAATGTTTTCACCTCTAGTCTTAGCATCTAAATCATGAATTAATTGGGCAAGTAAAAATATTAAAAATTATATTTTCCTCTAACAATAGTTTGGTTGAGAAAGATAATCTTATGAAGAAGAGGACTAAGCCTTGGCAATAATTTTGGAAATTAGCTTATTGAAGAAGGTGCAAAAAACAAAGGTCTAAACTCACTCCAATAGTCAGATTATCTTTCTTAGGTATGAGAATAATTGAAGTGCTAAAAATATCTAGGAAAAGATTACCATTAAAGAAATCAACCACAACATCAATCAAATCATTTTAATAATAAACCAACAATTTTGAAAAAATTGAGTAGTGAAACCCTCAGTCCAACAACATAATCTATGTTCATGCTATTAAGAACTTTAAAATTCTCATCTTCATTAAGCTTAATAGTAAGCAAAGCATTGTCATCATTGATAATAATAGAAGGAATCAAGTTTGATTTAGAAATAGCATCATAAGAGCAACTCTTTTTGAGTATATTTCTAAAATAATTAATAACCGAATCCTTAATATCATTATTCTTTGTAATCCATTGTCCATTGTCATTTTGAATTTTCTAAATAGTATTTAAAGCTCTCTTTTATTAACTAAAGCATGTAAATACCTAGTATTCTTTTCACCATCTACAATTTGTTTACTAGAATCTTTTTTATGATAATAAGTTTCTTCCATATTTTGAAAATTAATAAGTTTATCCTTCGTCTCTTTCAAGTCCAAAATCTTGGAAGGTTTCATCATAACAGAAACTTCAAGATCACAAACCAAATTTTCCATATCCTTCATATTAGCAAAAATAATTTAAAAATAATGCTTGTTCCACCAAACCAGATTTTGTTTAAGTCATTTTAGTTTAAACTAGAGTCTATTCATCCCCCTAATCGAATTATCAGGATGTGAAGGAGCTTTCCAATTATTAGCCATAACATTAAAAAAAATTAATTTGTGGTGTTTATTTTTTGAGATGATATGGGACACCATGTAGATCTTAGTACTTGAAGTGATTGGGTATGACATTAAAGAATGATGCACTATCTCGAAAGGTAGAAATCATCACCCTATAATGGACCTAATCACCTAATAAGGACTCCTAAGGTATGATGGGTCTTTGAATATACTAGAGATCTTTCCCCTACTTACATGGAAAAGTAAAGTAGGGTTTATTTTAAGTCGTTCATTAAATTCCTTATGGAAGCCCCATAGTTAATTACATCTAAGGAATGAATTCCTTAAGAATACTCTTGATTAAAGTAGAAATTAAGGTCTCCAAAGATTTCAAGGCTAGACTATCAAAGGATTATTTGTACTGGAAAATTAAATGGGATTGTTCAAGGAGAAGACTTATTATCAAAGCCAAAGGGAATGAGTAGGAAAGGCTCATGATATTAGGAAGACTAGTGAGCATTCCAATCTATCCTATGGTTATGCTTTATATATTTACAGTTGAAGAGATTAATTTTATTGAAATTAACATTTTATTAGAAAGCTAGAACTTATAATCCAAGAACACAAGGCTATGGAAATGCTTAAGAGGTGAGGATTTATGCTAGTAGCTTGGAAAATAGCAACCTCGGACCTCTATCTATGGAGCTTTGGCATAAGTCAAATCATGACCTAAGTCTAAGAAAATGGGCATAAGGTTCACCTCCATAAGAGAGAATAAACCACAACGGGCTTATAACTTGAGTGGTACTAACTCCAACAACTTTGAAATCATGTAGGAAAGTCTTATGCATTTACAAGTTAGTTGGGCTATTATTAATTTAGAAAGAGACAAAAGTCCTTAAACCCACTCCCTAAGAGACTAGAGCATGAGTGGTATGAGTAATGATTTAATCTACAAATGCAAATCTTTTCAAATTTTATTTGATTTTGGACACTTCATTTTGACCAAGGTTTTGGAATTTTGTATGCCTATATGCATGATGAAGTTAGATTATTAGCTAAATCAATGGGAAAGAGGTGTTTTCCATGACAAAGGAGGCCCTCAAAGGTCAAGCCTTTCCCTATCATACAAGGATGGAAACCCTCTCTTAGCAAGAGTGAAGCAATATGCATGCATTGTGAGACATACAACATACACTAAGATTGCTAAATCTTTTAATTATCTTGATTTAATGCGTAGGATTTATACGAGGTTATGAATTATTTAAAACTTTATTTATGAGTTATAGTTGGGTAAAAGATTTATTTTTTCCTAAGAGCCTAATTGCATCCAGACCACACATTCAAAAATCAATCATTTAAGAAACTAAGAAAAGCATGTCATTTCTAGTACACATCTTTGACAAATTATCAACCAATTTTTATAACTATCATGAAAGAATAAAGGTAGATGTCGGTATATCATACACCCAAAAAAAAAAGATGGGTAGTCGAGCTCTACCCTTATACAACCCAAAATTAAAAAATAATAATTACAACTTATAATGAATGAATGTTATGGGCGATCTTCATTCTTCATTCTTCATGTATTTATTTCTTTCCTTTGATTTAATTTACTCCACTCAAAAACATCACATGGCCTCCCAGGACAAAGCCTTCTAGCCAATGCTCATCCTTATCCCCATAGCACTAGTCTAATTCCTAATTGCAAAATTACATTAAGAATAGAAAAGTAAATCTAACTACACCTACAAAATAGAGATTAGTTAAACATACATACAATCTCAAGTAGATCATATCATTAGCTTAGCACCCAGCACATGGGTAACCAAGCCCACCTGTTCTAACTAATAATGCTTAGGGGCTTAAGCAACCTCTAAAGAGAGCATTTATATTTAATTTTAATCAGCCCTTAAATATAATTTCCTATAAAAAATATGATTAGGCTAATCATGGCCTACCATCCAGTTTATGAGGCATACACCCTAACATCCAGCCTATAATAATACATCACAAACTAAAATATACTTTATACCAAGCACCACCCTAACATAAAGCTAGAAGTAGTGACTTAATTCTAATGTGTGTGTTAAGGCTTGTGTGGTATGTCTTGCTAGGCATTAGAGTTATAGTTCTCTAAGTTTAGAAGGATTTAATTTAACATGAAGGGTTGGTTTCACTTGAAGTTATTTAATTGATTTAAGAATTTTAATTTGTGTTTTCTTTTATTTCATTTGATTACACTTAGCAACTAAGTTTTATAAAGAGAAGAAAAGTGGATTGCCCTCTTTCATCCCTACCTTAAGCCACTTTCTAAAGCATGTAAATTTGATTTAGTTCTCTTTTGTGAATGGCTTATTACAAATTTTAACTTAATTCTAAGTTCAGGCTCACTTTTAATAATCTTATTTAATATGAAAGGTATCTTAGGATTAATTCAATTGAATTACTATCACATGGCATATGTTCAATCATTCTCTCCATCACATGTAACATGCATATGATATTAATCCTAAATATACCACATATATAATTTTAGCACACTTAGATGATGAATGTAGATGTGTATATTTATAGAGAATGAAATTTTAATTCATCGCTAAATGCACATACAAGTGTATCAAAGTTTTAAGCATATACTTTGCCATTGTTAAAAGGGAATGAGATAAAGACCTCCTTGGGGCAACTTAAAAGCCTTGCATCCCGAAATGTCCAGATTAGATATACCCACTATTCTTGAATACACATGAATGTACAATGACTACAAGAATGGAAAATCATGCACAAGTTGTATTTATTTCAATTGAATTATTTATACATGTGAACTAAAGTTGAAAAATGAGATTTTATTCATTAGCTAAATGCACATACAAGTGTATAAAGTTTTAAGTGGATACTTTGCCATTGTTAAACTAGGGAGTGAGTAAATACCTCATTGGGCTACTTAAAGCCTTGCATCCCCAGAATGTCCAGACTAGATACACCCACTATTCTTGAATACACATGAATGTACCAGTGACTACAAGAATGGAAAATTATGCAAAATTTGTATTTCTCTTTGTTGAATTATTTATACATGTGAGATAAACTTGAAAAGGAGGTGTTCATTCATTAGCTAAAGGCACATACAAGTGTATAAAAGTTTTAAGCGGATACTTCATCATTGTTAAACTAGGGCAGTGAAGTAAAGACCTCATTGGGGCTACTTAAAGCCTTGCATCCCTGGAATGTCCAAACTTGATATACCCACTATTTTTGAATACACATGAATGTACAAGTGACTATAAGAATTAAAAATCATGCAAAAGTTGTATTTCTTTCAATTGAATTATTTATACATGTGAGCTAAAGTTGAAAAGAAGATTTTCATTCATTAGCTAAATGCACATACAAGTGTATAAAAGTTTTAAGCAAATCACCATTGTTATACTAGAGTGAGGTAAGGACCTCCTTGGGGCTACTTAAAGCCTTGCATCCCCAAATGTCAAGACTAGATATATCTACTATTATTGAATACACATGAATGTACAAGTGACTACAAGAATGGAAAATCATGCAAAATTATATTTCTTTCAATTGAATTATTTATACATCGAGCTAAAGTTCTATCTAAATTCTAACATAGAAATACATTGGAATGAATTCAAACAAATGTTGTGTCCTTTTCAAATGGACTATACACTTGTTAACATTCAAACTTTATGTAAATTCATATAGACTAAAGAAAGAGAACTCCATATCACATGTTCTAAGCCATAGACACATGCAAGCTTATAAATATTTATAAATATTATCACTCAAATGTTGTAGTTGACTTATAAACTTTCAAAATAACTTTTGGTTAATAGTGATAGCCACTTATATTAAATAAAATCAACACATGCAAGCTTGACATAAAGGGAACCATTTGATTTAGTTAATTTTTCAAAAGAATAATGCATGAATCAAATGACATACAACATTTAATATGAATGGAGAGGAATAACTAAACATAAACACATGATTTCATTCAATTAAAATAATTCCTAAGGACAATCATATTAAATAAAAACATTTCAAGCAAATCAAATCAAAGTTTCTTATGTCACTTTTAACTTTTATGTTTCGATTTGATTTAATGAAATGAAGGAAAGTTTGTTTATCCTAACCCATTCCCATGTTTCTGAATTGATTTGGTCTAATAAAATGTAATATAGTGGATTTTATGGATTAATTAGGTTGTAAAATGCAATAAATCAACTAATTAACTCTTACCTATGTTACCTTAAAGTATTTAATTAAATTATTATGAGCCAACATGATATGCATGTAAAATAACTTACAATGATCCTAAGAAATGAAAGGGCCTAATGCAATTAGTTTATTAATTATTGATTAATTAGATTAAGAAACTTAATTAATTACTTTTATGATTTTCCAACACATATGGGTAAATCATAATTTCATTAACTCTTTAGGCTATTAAACACCTAAAGATCTATCCATGAATTAATTAATGAAATCATATGATTGTAATTTTGATTTGATTAATGAAATAATTAATTAATTAATCAATTTCTCTTACTTAATTTGCCAAATTGATTAATTATCCTCCAAATGAAATGGATTTAAGGAATGGGTTGGGAAAGAGGTCCCAATCATATTCCATAAATCCAATCTTTTAATGAAATAAATTATAGGAAATAATTAGGAAAGAAGTCCTAATCATTTTCCTTTAATATTTTATATGAATAACTAACCAAAAAAAGCTTAGTCAATTATAATTAATAGTTAAATTTTTATATTTAGGGACATGTCTCATGACTAAATTTTCTTTTTTACTTTTATGATCAATATATAATAATTAGGGATTGAATTGATTTTTATAATTGACATTAATAAATTACTTTCAAACAACTTTTTATATTTGATTATAATATTTATAATGTTATTGGTTTAGTTAATTTTTTTATACAAATTTTTACTTAAATTTTATGATAATTTAAATTGTACATTTTTTTGGAATTTGTTTGATCACATATTCTTTCTTTCTTTTTTTATTCTAAAGATTGATTAACTCCATTTTTAGATCTGATTAAATTTAATAATAAATAAAATATTATATTAACATGATCATTCAATCAAAGATCAAATGGCACACGAGTTAATCATGGCTTGATAGGTGCAATCAAATCACTACGCTTTTCAGCTTAATCAAAACTATTCACTTCAAACACATAAAATGAATAGTCTTACTTTTATCTCTAAACTCTCATTGAAAGAATTTAAAAAGTAAAGTGCACAGGCTATAAAGGTTGGATCCTAATGATGCTTACATTCAACACATCAAACATGAGATCTTTTTTAGAATTATACCTCATCAGATGTCATGGATTCCAACCAAGAGGTGGCTTCGTTTGGAAGAAATAAAGCTCTATTGAGGTGTTTGTCAGGTTGGATCAATACTTTAGCTATCATTCTTTTTATTTTTTCCTATGGTTTCCTTCCTCCTCACTTTCTCATAAACACTTGGCTTTAGACATCCTACTGCATGAGGTAAATCTAGATTCTTGACTTTTTAAAATATTCACAGAACAATCTTATCCACATATATAGTCCCATTCAGACGAACAAACTCATGCTGTAATATGCGAGCCATCCATAAGAAATTTTGATAGGTTGACCAAAAATGATCATGACTGTCACCTCCACGTAGATGCGCTCTACCATAGCTCTAAATTCATCAATGCTCAAACATCTTTCAAAGAATAAAAGTAAGTTTTGCTTCCCTTCTTGAAGCTTTGGATTAATTATTATGATCAAAGGTCGATGGTCTTGTGCATCAATTTCACTCTTAGGGCGTAGAATGTATTCCTTTATTTCTTCAAGAATAATATCTTCACTAGATTATATATATATATCTATAATATATATATATATATATATATTATATATATATGATGTCTTAGGGCATTGAGAACAAGAGTTCAAAATCCTCTAGAAGCTGAGCATACCACTATGGATCATTAAAAAACCCTCCAGGTGTTACCAGTAGTGCCATTGATTTGGAATTTTTGTATAGATCATTGAGGATTTCTTTTAGGATAATTAAATCAATGGCATACTATTCTGCATCAATACTTCCACCTATTCCATGTTCACTCAGCTCATTTCCCTCAAAGGAATACCAATCTATGGAACAGCAAGGTTGACACTAGGGGCCTTCTGCAAGACCACAATCATGTCATCTATGATCTTCTGGATCTTCTTTGAGCTGATCTCCTCCATTTAGACCTCAACGGTGGGGCCAGAAAATCACTTGACAATTTTAGGTAGGGATTATTTCTTCACGAATCCAAGAACCATCCATGGAGACCTTCAAAGGGTCTCTTTTGCAATGCAATGGGAGAAGCGATGAAGAACAGGACCGATGCTTGGGGATGGAAAGTAGTGGTCTTTATGAAAGAGGATGGAGGCATAGAGGGAGAGTTCACTAGGTGGCTAGGCTTTGAGTGTGGCATGGTTCAATCGATCAATAGAAACTTCATGGGATGTCTCATGTTCTTTTTGTCGGTAGCCAGATTTATGGGGCTAGTTGGGATCAAGGAAGTCTCGATCAAATACTGCATCTTCTTGTGTCTCAATTTTGGAGAAAGTGAGGGAAGAGAGGTCACTCTGGAGGAAGAAGGAGGCATGGATCCTGCTTGGGTCGGCTAGGCTTCACTTGGTTGAGAGGAAGAGATGGATGTGAGGGAGAGTTCACTTTCGGCTTGGCGTCCAGCAGAGGAGAGGTGCTTAGAGAGATTTTTTATTTTTTATTTTCTTAGGGCCGGTTGGGATGGGAGAGCTGCTCTTAAGTGAAGTAGGAATGAGAGGGCTTTGGCTTCTCTTGCCTGAAGGGAGATGAGAAAAAGATGGCCTCATTTTTTTTAGTGTGTCATTTTTCTACTAGTTGAGAGAGAGAGAGAGAGAGAGAGAGAGATGCCAACTTTGTCTTACATGCTCAACTTCACCTATAATCCCTCTTTTTATTTTTATTTTTTTGAATTTTTTCTGTGTTGTCATAATCACATAAATTAGCAAGGAGTAGCTCGTTTAATAGTTCTCTTTATCACTTTTTTTTTAATTTGGTGAAACATGATTTTTAAAAATAAATGATTTTTAATGTTTTACATAATTTTAATAACTTTATTAAATAATTGAATGAAAATTTATAAGTTCTGTATAAAATAAGATAATTTTAATTATGATTAATAATTATTTATAATATGGATTCATAATTTGAGAAATTAATTATTTTGATTTAATGGTTAATATATTATATATATAACATTTATTTTTAGTTTTTATTTTGATTTAATTCTGAATAAATTTTGTTTGGATAAAAGTTAATTTAGAGAAGAGAAGGGGCCGCAACAGCTTTAGTGTTTCTTAGCAATTTGGGAAGAAAATTTTATATAATTTTTTTCTCTTTCGAATATAAAGTTTGAAAGCCAATTTCATTGCCCTTTGAATCATCATCCGAAAAAGATTTAGCAACATTAATCATAGATTTAGGAGAAATCTCTTGATGAGAAGTGAATTCTCTTTCTTCCAAGACACTAGAATTTATTAAAGATAAATGAGCATCAAGAATAATGAAGGATGGACCAGAAACTGATTTATTAAGAAGGCAAGTGAGAACACCAAAACCTTCCTCATCATTAACCAAATTGTTAGATAAAATCAAATCTTTTTGAGAAGCTAAATCATCCTAAATTTGGAATATGTAATCTGGTTTATCAACTTGATTATCATCAGGTATTAAAGCCATATTCACCATTGAATTAGAATGATGCATAGTATTAAATTCCTCATTTATGTTCTCCATTAGAGCTTCATTTTTATATATCAAAGCTAGCAAGGATGCAAGGATTGAATCAAAGGAAAAAAAATCTTCATTCATAAGTTTATAAAAGCTATTATTGTTCACATTAGAAGCCATCAATTGCTTAGAAGAAGTGAAAGGTAAATCAACCTTATTTGAAACATTCAAAGAATCCTTTTTTCCAAAGTATTTTTTTGAATATTTAATAGTGGCCAGCCTAGGGGTAGGAAAAGAAGTTTCCTTAATAGGGATTTTCTTTTTAAGGTGAGGATGAAGAATGAAACATTCAAAATTATTATGCCCGTGGGTTTTATAGTGAGAACAAAAGACATGGAAAATTTCAAATTTAGTTATTTGCATGTAATCATAATTTTTACATCCCAACTACATTTCTTTAGGGTGCTTCTTGGTAATGCCCAATTCATTAAGGATTCTAGCCATTGAAGGATGCGATTTCATAGTCGTTGCCTAATCAATTTGAAAAAATTGACCAAATAAAGCACCCATAACAAAAAGGAATTGATGGTTAATGAAATGGATTTGCATATTGGGGAGTGAAATCCAAACTAGAATGATTTGGAATTAGGGTTTAGGGTTTAGGATTTAGGATTAGGGTTTAGGGTTTATGGTTTAGGTTTCACGCTTCATGGTTTATGATTTATTAGTTTAGAGTTTAGGGTTGTTAAGTTTAGGTTAAATGAGTTTAAGTTATAGTTTTAGTTCAGGTTTCTTTTAGGTTTTAGGTTTTAGGTTTAGGTTTCTGATTAGTTTAGGGTTTGGGTTCATGGTTTAGGGTTTAAGATTTAGGGTTTAGGGTTTAGGGTTTAGGGTTTTATGGTTCTGGGTTTAGGGTCTAGAGTTTTTAGCATTTAGGATTTAAGGATTAGGGTTTAGGGTTGTAGGTTTTCAGTTTATGGTTTAAGGTTGTAGGTTTAGGGTTTAGTGTTTAGGGTTTAAGATTTAGGATTTAGGATTCAAGGTTTTTAGGGTTTAGGGTTTAAGATTTTTTCATTTTTTATTTATTTTTATTTTTTATTTATTTTTATTTTTTATTTTATTTTTGTGAATTAAGTAAATTGATAGGTTTAGGTTTATTTAGTTTACTTAGTTTATTTTTTATCTATTTTATTTTATTTAATTTTTTATTTTTATCAAGATTTATTTTTATTTTTATTTAGTTTAGTTTATTTATTTTAGGTTTATTTATTTTTGTTTAGGATTTTAATTTTAGTTTATTTTTTAGGTTTAGGTTTAGGTTTATTTTTTATTTTAATTTTAATTTTATTTTGTTTTTAAGATTTATTTTTTATTTTTAGATTTTATTTATTTTAAGTTTATTTTATTTTTTTTTATTTTAGTTTTATATTTATTTTGGTTTTATTTTTAAGTTTATTTTATTTTTTTTTTAGTTTAGTTTAAGTTTTAATTATTTTATTTTAATTTAATTTTTATTTTTTATTTTATTTTATTTTTACATTTTATTTTATGTTTAGGTTTAGATTATAGTTTAAGTTTTGATTTTTATTTATTATTTTTATTTTTATTAAGTTTAATTTTTTTATATATTTTATTTTTGGGTTTTATTTAGTTTAGGTTTAGGTTTTTAGGGTTTCAGGTTTAGGGTTTAGGGTTTAGGGTTTAGGGTTTAGGGTTTGGAGTTTATTGTTTTGGGTTTAGGGTTATAGATTTTTGGATTTATGGTTTAAGGTTTAGGGTTTAGGGTTTAGGGTTTAGGGTTAGGGTTTTAAGGGTTTAGGGTTTAGGGTTTAGGGTTTAGGGTTTTTTTGTTAAATAGAATAAATTCATATTCAACATTTCTTCTTTTCAATTTCATAAAGCAAGTAGCACACAAAGTTTTCTAAGACATAAGCGATGACATTGATAAGAAATTAGCACACATAGAGCAAATAAAAACTCAGATCTCATCTACTTATAAAGTCACACTTCCATGGTAGATCAGATTGGCCATTCTTTAGTTTTGTTCCCAGAACCACCCATCTCAGTAGGATTCATCATCATGTCCACGATCTCTCCTCACTACCACCATTTGTAACCTCTGTCGCTCTACCACCTCAGTATCCACTCACCTCCAAATCTCCCACCACCTATGATATTGCCTTCTCCTCCAATCTTTCTAGAGCCTCATTGATAGTGATGTTCCTGCCATCAAGGTTTTGCCCATTCTTAGGGTTTAGGTTTCAATTTATGTTTATTATATTTTAGGGTTTAGGTTTATTATTTATTTACTTAGTTACTTAAAGTTTATGTTTAGGGTTTATGTTTTATGATTTGGGTTTAGGGATTAGGGTTTAGGGTTTACGATTGAAGGTTTATGGTTTAGGGATTTGGGTTGTAGGATTTAGGATTTTAGGGTTTATCATTTAGAGTTAAGGAGTTTAGGTTTTAGTTTAGGTTTAATGTTTAGAATTTAAAGTTTAGTTTAAGTTTAGGTTTTAGGTTTTAGGTTTAGTTTTAGTTTTAGTGTTTAGGTTTAGAGGTTTAGTTTGTTTAGTTATTTAGGTTTAGTTTAAGGTTTAAGTTTAGTTTAGGTTTAGGTTTAGTTTAATTTTAGTTTAAGTTTAGGTTTAGTTTAGTTTTAAATTTTAGGGTTTAAATTTAAGTTTATAGTTTAGTTTAGGTTTTGGCATTTTAGTTTAGGTTTAATGTTTAGTAGGATTAGGGTTTAGGTTTATAGTTGTTTAGGGTTAAGGTTTAAGTTTAGGGTTAGAGTTTAGGGGTTAGGTTTTGATTTAGGGTTTAAGGTTTAAGTTTAGTTTTAGCTTAGGGTTTAGGTTTAGTTAGGTCTAGGTTAGGTTTAGGGTTTAGTTTAGGGTTTAGGTTTAGGGTTTTAATATTTAGGTTTACAATTTTTAAGTTTAGGGTTTTAGTTTAGGTTTAGGGGTTTTATATTGATTTTTTATTAATGTAAATTAGGTTTGGGTTTATTTAGTTTATTTAGTTTATTTTTTTATTTATTTTAGTTTATTTTATTTTATTTATTTAGCTTTATTTTTGTTTTTATTTAGTTTAGTGTATTTACATTAGGTTTATTTATTTTAGTTTTGTATTTTAATTTTACTTTTAAGGTTTAGGTTATATTTTTTTTAATTTTTAGGTTTAGATTTCCATTTTTTTTTATTTTTTTTGGTTTAGGTTTAGGTTTTTAGTTTAGGTTTATTTTTATGTTTAATTTTTTAGTTAAGGTTTATGTACAAGTTTAGTTGATTTTTAGTTTAATTTATCTTATTTAGTTTAGGTGTAGGTTTAGGTTTAGTTTATTTTAGGTTTTGGTTTTGGTTTTATTTATTTTAGTTTAGGTTAAGGTTTATTTTATTTTTATTGTAGGTTTAGGTTTTTTTTTTGGTTTAGGGTTTATATTTTATTTTTGATTTATTTTTAGGTTTGTTTTGAAGGTTTATTTTTTATTTAATTTTTATTTTATTTTCTTTTACATTTATTTTTTATTATATGTTTAATTTTATTTTATTTAGGTTTTTTTATTCTTAAGTTTATTTTATTATTTAGTTTAGTTTAGATTTTTATTTATTTTGTTTTAGTTTATTTTTATTAATTTATTTTATTTTATTTGGAGGTTTCAGTTTAGATTTTAGTTTAGGTTTTTATTTTATTTTAATTTTTTTTATTATATATTTAGGTTTAGGTTTATTTTATTTTTAGGTTTTATTTAGTTTAGATTTAGGTTTTTAGGTTTTTAGGGTTTAGGGTTAGTTTTAGGTTTATGGTTTAGGGTTTAGGGATTGGGGTTTAGGGTTTAGGGTTTGGGTTTTAGCATTTAGGGTTTAGGGTTGTAGGTTTTAGGATTTAGGGTTTAGGGTTTACAATTTATGCTTTAGGGTTTATGGTTTAGGTTTAGTGTTTAGGGTTTAGAGTTTAGGGTTTAGGGTTTAAGGTTTATGGCTTTTTAGGGTTTAGTGTTTAGGGTTGCAGGTTTAGGGTTAAGGGTTTAGGGTTTAGGGTTTACAGTTTTTAGAGTTTAGGATATACGGTTCAGGGTTTAGGGTTTTTTTTAATATATATTTTTCTTAAATAAATGTCGATAAGTTTAGGTTTATTTTGTTTATTTTTTAATTATTTTATTTTATTTTATTTTTATATTTATTTAAGTTTATTTTTATTTTTTATTTAATTTAGTTTATTTATATTAGGTTTATTTATTTTAGTTTAGTTTTAATTTTATTTATTTTTTTAAGTTTAGATTATAATTTTTATTTTTAGATATAGGTTTCAATTTATATTTTATTCTTTTAGGTTTAGGTTTTAGGTTTTTATTTTATTTTTATTTTTAGGTTTTATTTTTTATATTAGGTTTAGGTTTAGATTTAGTTCATTTTTAGTTTAATTTATTTTATTTAGTTTAGGTCTAGGTTTAGGTTTAGTTTATTTTAGGTTTAGGTTATATTTTATTTATTTCAGTTTAATTTATTTTAGTTTAGGTTTATGTTTATTTTATTTTTATTTTCAATTTTAGTCTTTTTTTTATTTAGGGTTTAGGTTTTAATTTTTATTTATTTTTAGATTTCAGATTAACCTTTATTTTTAGGTTTAGGTTTTATCTAGATTTTATTTTATTTTATTTTTGGTTTATTTTATTTTCATTTTATGTTTAGTTTTTATTTTATTTAGGATTTTTATTCTTGGATTTATTTTATTTTTTTAGTTTAGTTTAGGTTTTTATTTATTTACTGTTAGTTTATTTTTGTTAGTTTATTTTATTTTATTTTTTGGTTTAGGTATAAGTTTTAGTTAAGTTTTTTATTTTATTTTATTTTATTATTTTATTTAGGTTTAGGATTTAGGGTTTATTTTATTTTTAGGTTTTATTTAGTTTAAGTTTAGATTTTTTGGTTTTTAGGGTTTAGGGTTTAGGGTTTACATTTTAGGGTTAATTTTGGGTTTAGGTTCAGGTTTTAGGGTTTGGTGTTTAGGGTTTTAGGGTTTAAGGTTATTCAAGGTATATGATTTAGGGTTTAGGGTTTAGGGTTTAGGATTTAGGGTCTAGGGCTTAGGGTTGTAGGGTTTAGGTTTTAGAGTTTAAGCATTAGGGTTTAGGGTTATAGAGTTTAGGGTTTAGTGTTTAGGTTTTAAGGTTAGTTTTGGGTTTTGGGTTTAGGTTTAAGTTTAGTTTAGGGTTTAGTTTAGTTTTAGGTTTAAACTTTAGTTTAGGTTTAGTTTAGTTTATAATTTTTAGTTTAGGTTTAGAGTTTAGGTTTAGTTCTGAGTTTAGGTTTAGGTTTAGTGTTTTAGGTTAGTTTAGTTTAGGGTTTTATAGTTTAGTATTTAGTTTAGTTTAAGGTTTAGGTTTTAGGTTTATTAGGTTTAGGTTTATAGTTTAGTTTTATGGTAGTTTAAACTTTTGAGGTTTATAGTTTAAGTTTAAATTTAGGTTAAATGTTTAGGTTTAGTTAGTTTTAGGTTTAGTTTAGGTTTAAATTTATTTTAGGTTTAGTTTAGGTTTTAGGTTTATTTATTTAGGTTTAGGTTTAGGTTTATAATTTTAGGTTTAAATTTAGTATTTAGTTTATTTATAATTTATGTAGGTTTAGTTTAGGTTTATTTAAGGTTTAGGGTTTTTTTTTTAGGTTTAGGTTTTAATTTATTTTTTTTAAATTAGTTTAGGTTTAGGTTTATCTATTTATTTATTTTAGTTTATTTTACTTTTATATTTTTTAGGTTATTTTATTTTTATTTAGTTTAGTTTATTTATATTAGGTTTTTATTTTAGTTTAGTTTTAATTTAATTTAATTTTTGGTTTAAATTTTATTTTTATTTTAGATTCAAGTTTCAATTTTATTTTATTTTTTTTAGGTTTAGGTTTTAGGTTTTTATTTTAGGTTTATTTTTGGGTTTTATTTTTTTATTTTAAGTTTAGATTTAGTTTATTTTTAGTTTAGGTCTACGTCTAGGTTTAGTTTATTTTATGTTTAGTTTTAGGTTTAGGTTTAAGTCTATTTTTTAGTTTTGGTTTTATTTATTTTTATTTATTTATTTTATATTAACATTTATTTTTTAAGCTTGGGTTTTTATTTAGTTTTTATTTTATTTCAGTTTAGGTTTATTTTATTTTCATTTTATGTTTATTTTTTATTTTATTTAGGGTTTTTATTCTTTGGTTTATTTTATTTCTGGTTTAGTTTAAGTTTATATTTATTTTATTTTAGTTTATTTTATTTTTTTTTTGAGTTTTAGGTTTAGGTTTTATTTATGGTTTTTATATTATTTTATTTTATTTTTATTTAGGTTTAGGGTTTAGGGTTTATTTTATTTTTAGGTTTTATTTAGCTAAGGTTTAGGTTTTCAGGTTTTTAGGGTTTAGGGTTTAAGCTTTAGTGTTTGTTTAGGGTTTAGGGTTTAGAGTTTGGGGTTTAGGATTTAGGATTTAGGATTTAGGGTGAGGTTTTCGGATTTAGGGTTTACGATTTAGGGTTTTTTTTATTTTTTTATAGGGTTTAGGGTTTAGAGTTTAGGGTTTTGGTTTTAAATTTATGGTTTATGTTTTAGTTCATAGTTTAGGGTTTATGGTTTTTTTCTTAATAGAGAACAAATTTAGATTCAACATTTCATCATTTTGATTTAATCAAGGAAGTAGCACCCCAAGCTTTGTAAAACACACAAGATATACCAAAAATGAGCATGCAAAGTGCAAATAAGAAACTCTAGATAACTAGAACCGTCCCTATTATAAAGACACAATTCTATAAGTTTTATATCGAATCGATCGTTCTTCATTTTCTCTATTTCCCATCAGAACCTCCCCCACCTCTCAAGTAGCTGGATCCATAATCAAATCCCTGATCTTTTCCTTCACCACCACCATGGCTATAACCTTCGTCGCTCGTCCCACCTCCATAATCTCCACCTTCATATCCACCAACACCTCCAGATCCTCCATCACCACTGCGATAACTGCTGCCTCCACCTTTTCCTCCATGGCTAGATCTATATTGATCCTGTTTGACGGTGATGTTTCTGCTGTCAAGGTTCTGCCCATTCTTAGGGTCTATGTTTTAGTTTAATAACTTTTAGGGTTTAGCTTTATTTTTTTAGTTACTTTAGGTTATGGTTAGGGCTTTAGTTTAGGGTTTAGGGTTAGGGTTTAAGGATTAGGGTTTAGTGTTTAGGGTTTAGGGTTTTGGGTTTAAAGTTTTAGTGTTTAGGGTTTAGGGGTACAGTTTAGTGTTTAGGGTTTAGGGTTTAAGGTTTACTATTTAGCCTTTAACATTTAGGTTTAACTTATGATTTATGATTAGTTAAGGGTTTAGGGTTTAGGATTTTGGGTTTTAGAATTTATGGTTTAGGGCTTAGGGTTTAGGGTTTGGGTTTAGGG
The DNA here is from genome assembly GCA_021442155.1 of Cymbidium sinense. Taxonomy (NCBI): domain Eukaryota; kingdom Viridiplantae; phylum Streptophyta; class Magnoliopsida; order Asparagales; family Orchidaceae; genus Cymbidium; species Cymbidium sinense. Next base: position 34,692,592 of record CM038233.1, on the reverse strand, counting down.
TTATTTATGGTTTAGGGTTTAAGGTTTAAGGTTTAAGATTTAAGGTTTAGAGTTTAGGGTTTAGGAATATGATTAGGGTTAAGGGTTGTTGGGTTTAGGGTATAATATTTAGATTTGTTTAGTATTTGTAGAGTTTAAGTTTAGGGTTTATTAATTTAGTTTAGGGTTTTAGGTTTAGGTTTAGTTTAAATTGGTTTAAGTTTAGGTTTAGGTTAGTTTATGGTTTACGGTTTAGGAATTAGGGTTTAGTGTTTGGGGTTAGTTTAGGGTTAAGGTTTAGAGGTTAAGGTTTAGGATTTAGGGTTTAAGGTTTACATTTTTTTAGTGTTCAGGGTTTAGGTTTATAGGTTTTCTGTTGATGATTTTGGGTTGTAGGTTTAGGGTTTAAAGTTTAGGGTTTAGGGTTTAGGGTTTAGGATTTAGGGTTTAGAGTTTTTAGGGTTTAGGGTTTATGGTTTAGGTTTTATTGGTTTTTTATTTATTTCTTAAATTAAGTAAGCCGATAGGTTTAGGTTCATTTAGTTTATTTTTTATTTAGTTTTGTTTATTTTATTTTTTAAATTTATTTTGGTTTCATTTTTATTTTTATTTAGTTTAATTTATTTATTTTAGTTTATTTTTATTTTTATGTTTTTTTTGTTTAAGTTTTATTTTTTATTTTATTTTTTTAGGATTAGGTTTTAGGTTTTTAATTTAGGTTTATTTTAAAGTTATATATTTTTTAGTTTAGGTTTAGGTTTAGGTTAATTTATTTTTAGTTTTTTATTTAGTTTAGGTTTAGGTTTAAGTTTAGTTTATTTAGGTTTAGTTTTAAGTTTTCTTTATTTTAGTTTAGTTTATTTTTAGTTTCTATTTATTTTATTTTGTTTATTTTATTTTATTTTAGGTTTAGGATTTTTTTACTTTATGGTTTAGGTTTTATTTTTTATTTATTTTTACAATTATTTTTTAGGTTTAAGTTTTTATTTAGTTTTTATTTGATTTTATTTTATGTTTATTTTATTTTTATTTTAGGTTTAGTTTTAAATTTATTTAGTTTTTTTATATTTAGATTTATTTTATTTTTTTAGTTTAGTTTATTTTTAAGTTTAGGACTAAGTTTAAGCTTTTATTTTATTTTATTTTTTATTCACGTTTAGGTTTATTTATTTATTTTCATTTTAGGTTTTATTTGATTTAGGTTTATATTTTTAAGTTTTAAGGATTTAGGGTTTTGGGTTTACGATTTAGGCTAAAGGGTTTTGGGTTATGTTAGGGTTTAGGGTTTGGGGTTTAGGGTTTAGGAATTAAGGTTGTAGGGTTTAGTGTTCAGGGTTTAAGATTTAGGGTTTTAGGGTTTAGGGTTCATGGTTTAGTGTTTTAGGGTTTAGGGTTTAGGGTTTATTATTTAGGATTTAGGGTTTTTAGGGTTTAGGGTTTATTGTTTAAGGTTTTAGGGTTTAGGGATTTTTAGTTAAGGGTTTATGATTTAGGGTATAGGGTTTATGTTAGTTTGGGGTTTAGGGTTTAGGTTAGTTTAGGGTTTAGGGTTTAGGTTAGTTTAGGGTTTAGGGTTTAGGGCTTAGGGTTTTGGGTTTAGGGTTTTGGGTTTAGGGTTTAAGGTATAGGGGGAATCCACATGTTGTAAAATCTAAAAGAGAAATTCTTTAATGTTAAATTATTTTAATAGAAACCAAGAGGAGCATGATAGACAAGGTTACACTATAAATAATAGTCATTGAGTAATTCAATGATAATTAAAAAGAATCCTGTCCAACCTTTGCCAAAGTCTAGAGTTTTGCCAAGTTTAATTAGAACCCTTAAAACAAATATTATTCAAATTACAATCAAGGATCATATTAAAAAATTCTTCCATGTAATGAATATTAGGAGAGCAACCACCACTTTGTTCAGAAGAGAACAAAATAGTGTTGAAATCAGCACCAACAAACCAAGGTTTACTGATAGAGGTGGCAAAATTAGTCAAGTTATCTTGAAGAAGATTTCTACCATATCTATTACAAGATTCAAAAATAGAAGAGCCCAAAACACAATAACCACCATAAGAGATTTGAGAATTCAAGTTGATGAAAATCATCAAGATTAGAAATGTCTATAAAGTTATTCCAAAATCACCAAACCTTATTACTAACATTAGAGAAAAATTTATTGAAATCGATCATTCTAGCAACATGGTTAATTTTATTAGCATGAATAAGTGGTTCAAGAATAATAAGTAAGGAAATATTATGGATACAAAAAAGATTTCTAATACAGTTACTAATCTAGAGGGAACCAATCCCTCTAACATTTAAAACTAAAAAATTAAACATAAAAAAAAAAGAAAAAGGGGGGAGGGGAGAGTAAAAGTTAATTGAGAGAAGATAGAGAGGTCACAGCAACTATAGTGTTTCTTAGCAATTTGGGAAGAAAATTTTTTACAATTTTTTTTTTGAATATAAAGTTTGGAAGCCATTTTCTTTGCCCTTTGAATCATCATTCGAAAAGGATTTAGCAACATTAGTCACAAATTTAGGAGAAATCTCTTGATGTGAAGTGAATTCTCTTTCTTCAAAGACACTAGAATTTATTAAAGATAAATGTGCTTCGGGAATAACCAGGGAGGGAGCAGAAACTGATTTATCAAGAAGGCAAGTGGGAACACTAAACCCTTCTTCAACATTAGCCAAATTATTAGATAAAAGCTAATCTTTTTTAAAGCTAAATCATCTTGAATTTGGAATATGGATTCAGGTTTATCAACTTGATTACCATGAGGTATTAAAGTCATATTCACCATTGAATTAGAATGATGCATACTATTAAATTCCTCATTTATGTGCTCCATTAAAGCTTTATTTTTATCTATCAAAACCAGCAAGGATGCAAGGATTGAATTGGATTAAACATAATCCTCATTCAAAAGTTTAGAAAAGTTATTATTGTTCACATTAGAAGCCTTCAGTTGCATAAAAGAAGTAAGAGGTAAAACAGCCTTATTAGAAATATTCAAAGAATCTTTTTTCCAAAGTAGTTTTTTGATATTTAATAGTGGTTTCCATAGGGTTAGGAACATAAGTTTCCTTCATAGGGATTTTCATTTTTAGGTGAGGATGAAGAATGAAATATTCAGAATTATGTAGTTGAGATCAAAAATTGATTACATGAATAATTTTGAAAATCTCCATGTTTTTTGTTTCTTGGTAATGTCTAATTTAACAAGAATTCTAGCCACTAAAGGATGAGATTTCATAGTCATTGCCAAATCAATTTGCAATGAACAACTAAATAAAGCACCCACAATAAAAAGGAATTGATGGTCAATGAAATGGATTTGCATATTAGGAAGAGAAATCCAAATCAAAATGATTGGGAATTAGGGTTTAGGGTTAGAGTTTCGGGTTTAGGTCATGGTTTATGGTTTAGGGTTTAGGGTTAAGGCTTTAGGGTTTAAGGTTTTTTGGGTTTAGGGTTTAGGATTTAGGGTTAGTTTAGGTCTTAGAGTTTAATTAGGATTTAGGGTGTAGATTTTTAGGTTTTAGGGTTTAATATTTAGGTTTTAGGTTTTAGGGTTTAGGGTTTACAGATTGGGGTTTAAGGTTTGGGATTAGGGTTTAAAGTTTAGGGTTTTGGGTTTTAGGGTTCAGGATTTAGGGTTTAGGGTTTAGGGTTTTTCAACATTTATGGTTTAGGGTTTAAGGTTTAGGGTTGTAGATTTACGGTTTAGTTGAGAGTTTAGGGTTTAGGGTTTATGATTTAGGATTTAGGGTTTATGGTTTTTAGGGTTTAGGGTTTAAAGTTTTTTTCTTTTTTTCTTTTTTTTCTTTTTTAAATTAAGTAAATCGGTAGGTTTTTTATTTTTATTTATTTTAGTTTATTTTTTTTAATTCTTATTTTGTTTTATTTTTATTTTTATTTAGTTTATTTATTTATTTTAGGTTTATTTTTTTTGTTTAGCTTTTTTATTTTAGTTTATTTTTTAACTTTAACTTTAAGTTTAGGTTTATTTTTTATTTCAATTTTATTTTTATTTTTTTATTTTTTTTTTATTTTAGATTTAGGTTAATGTTTTTTATTTTAATTTTTAAAGTTTATTTTATTTTTATTTTAGGTTTAATTTTTATTTAATTTTATTTTTTATTTTTAAGTTTATTTTTTTTAGTTTGGTTTTGGTTTTTATTTATTTTATTTTAGTTTAGTGTTTATTTTTTCTTTTTTTATTATTTTAGGTTTAAGTTTAGGTTTAGGTTTAGGTTTAGGTTTACATTTTAGTTTCTAGTATTTAATTTAATTTATTTTTTATTTTATGTAGTTTTAAGTTTTTTATTTATTTTATTTTTAGGTTTTATTTAGCATAGGTTTAGGTTTTTAGGTTTTTAGGGTTTAGGGTTTAGGGTTTAGGGTTTAGGGTTTAAGTTTATAGGTTTTTGGATTTCGGGTTTAAGGTTTAAGGTTTAGGTTTTTTTATTTTGTGGTTTAGGATTTAGGGTTTAGGGTTTTTAGGGTTTAGAGTTTAGTGTTTTGGGCTTAGGATTTAGGTTTTAGGTTTAGGGTTTATATTTTAGTTTAGGGTTTAGGGTTTTGTTTTAGGTTAATAGTTTATATTTTAGTTTAGTGTTTAGGGTTTAAGGTTTTTTTTAATAAAGAATAAATTCAGATTCAACATTTCATCTTTTTGATTTCATGAACAAGGTAGCACACCAAGTTTTATAAGACATAAACGATGACATATATAAAAAATGAGCACACATAGAGCAAATGAGAAACTCTATATAATTAGAATTGTCTTTATTGGAAGGACATATTTCCGTAAGCAGTAGATTAGATTGGCCAATCTTTATGTTTTCTAGTTTCCATTAGAACCACCTCCGCCTCTTGAGCAGGGGGATCCGCCATCATATCACTGATCTCTCCCTCTACCATCACCATGGTTGTAACCTTTGTTGCTCCTTCAGCCTCCATAACTGCCACCTCTATATCCACCAGCACCTCTAGATCCCTAACCACCCAAGCAGTGCCTTTGCCTTCACCTCCAACCCGGTCTAGGCAACAGTTGTGATGTCCTTTTTTATCAAGGTTTTGCCCATTCTTAGGGTTTAGGTTTCAATTTAAGTTTATTAGCTTTTATGATTTATGTTTATTTTTTTATTTTTTTAGTTACTTTAGGTTTATGTTTAGGGTTTAGGGTTTGGGGTTATGGTTTAGAGATTAGTGTTTAGGATTTAGGGTTTAGGGTTTTGGGTTTTAACATTTAGAGTTAGGTTTTAGGGTTTAGGTTTAGGTTTAAGGTTTAGTTTTTATGATTTATGGTTTAGGGTTTAGAGTTAGCTTAGGGTTTAAGGTTAGTTTAAAGTTTATTGTTTAAGATTTAGGGTTAAGGGTTTAGTGTTTAAGGTTTAGGGTTAGGGTTTAGGGTTTAGGGTTTAGGTTTAGGTTTATTAGTTTAGGTATAGGGTTTAGTCTTTTAGGGTTATTAGGGTTTAGGTTTAGGTTGTAGGGTTTAAAGTTTAGGGTTTAGGTTTTAGGGTTTAGGGTTTACAGTTTAGGGTTTAGGTTTTAGGGTTTAAGTTTAGGTTTAGGTTTTAATGTTTAGGGCTTAGGATTGAGTTTAGGTTTAGTGTATATTTTAGGGTTTATGGCTTAGGGTTTAATGTTTAGGTTAGGGTTTAAGTTTAAGTTTATAGTTTTAGGTTTAGGTTTAGTTTAGGGTTTAGTGTTTAGGGTTGTAGGTTTAGGGTTGACGGTTTAGGGTTGTAGGTTTAGGGTTTAAGGGTTTTTTTATATTGACTTTTTTTAGGGTTTGTTTAGTTTATTTTTAATTTATTTTAGACTATTTTATTTTTTATTTTTATTTAGGTTTATTTTATTTTTTACTTAGTCTAGTTTATTTATTTTAGGTTTATTTATTTTAATTTAATTTTTTTTTAGATTTAGGTTTTATTTTTTATTTTTAGGTTTAGGATTTAGTTATTATTTTATTTTTAGGTTTATTTTTACGTTTTATTTTTTAGTTGAGGTTTAGGTTTAGATTTAGTTTATTTTTAATTTAATTTATTTTATTTAGTTTAGGTTTAGGTTTAGGTTTAGCTTATTTTAGGTTTAGATTTAGGTTTTATTTATTTTAGTTTAGTTTATTTTTTTAATGTTTAGGTTTATTTTATTTTTATTTAGGTTTAGATTTTTTTGTTTAGGGTTTAAGTTTTATTTTTTATTTATTTTTAGGTTTTATTCTAAGGATTATTTTTTATGTTTAATTTTTTAGTTAATTTTTATTTTATTTTAATTTAGGTTTCTTTTATTTTATTATATGTTTAGTTTTATTTTATTTAAGTTTTTCGTTCTTAGGTTTATTTTATTTTTTAGTTTAGTTTTGGTTTTATTTATTTTATTTTATTTTTATTAGTTTATTTTTTTTAGGTTTAGGTTTAGGATTAGTTTAGGTTTTTATTTTTTTATTTTTTAATTTTCTTTAGGTTTAGGGTTTATTTTATTTTAAAGTTTTATTTAGTTTAGGTTTAGGTTTTTAGGGTATATGGTTAGTTTGGGGTTTATGGTTTAGTGTTTAGGGTTTGGGTTTTGGGGTTTTTGGTTTAGGGTGTTGGGGTTTAGGATTTAGGGTTTATTGTTTAGGAGTTTTATTATTATTATTTTTGTATTGGGTTAAGGATTTATTGTTTATGATTTTTAAAGTTTAGGGTTTAGGGTTTCAGTTTAGTTTTAGGTTTTAGGTTTTAGGCTTTGGGTTTATGTTTTAGTTTAGGGTTTAAGGTTTAGGGTTTAGGGTTAATTGTTATTTTAACAAAGAACAAATTCATATTCAACATTTCTTCTTTTCAATTTTGTCAATCAAGTAGCACACCAAGTATTCTAAGATGCTAGCGATGACATAGATAATAAATGGGCACACATAGAGCAAATTAAAAACCCTAGATAAATAGAACTGTCTCAACCTGTAAAGACATAGTTCCAAGACCTTTGTTGTAACCTCCATTGTTAATCCCTCCTCCATAAACCTCCATATCCACCAGTACCTCTAGGTCCCCCACCACCACTATGATAAACACTGCCTCCGCCTTGGCCTCCATGACCAGATTTAACCTGAGAATGGTTGACGGTGATGTTCTTGCTGTCAAGGTTCTGCCCATTCTTGTTTAGATTTAGGTTTAAGTTTATTTGCTTTTAGAGTTAAGGTATTATTTTATTTATTTAGTTACATTAGGTTTAGGTTTAGAGTTCAGGGTTAGGGTGTAGTGATTAGGGTTTATTATTTAGGGTTTAGTGTTTTGGGTTTTAGGTTTTACAGTTTTAGGGATCAGGGTTTAGGGTTGTGGTTTACGGTTTAGGGTTTAAGGTTTAAGGTTTAGTGTTTACGATTTAGGATTTAGGGTTAGCTTAGTGTTTAGAGTTAGTTTAGGATTTAGGGCTTAAGATTTAAGGTTTTAGGGTTTAGTGTTCATGTTTTAGGGTCTTGGGTTTTGGGTTTTTTTAGTGTTTAGGGTTTAGGGTTTATTGTTTAGGTTCTAAAGAATAGGGTTTAGCTTAAGTTTAGGGTTTAGGGTTTAGGGTTTAGGTCTTAGGGGTTAGGGTTTAGACTTTACGGTTTAGGGTTTAGGGTTTAAATAGTTTTTTTGGGTTTAAGATTTAGGGTTGCAAGTTTAGGGTTAAGAATTTTGGGTTGTAAGTTTATGGTTTACAATTTAGGGTTTAGGGTATAGGGTTTATTATTTAGGGTTTAGGATTGAGGGTTTAAGGTTTTTAGGGTTTAGGGTTTACGATTTAGGGTTTAGGGGTTTTTTTAATTTATAGTTTTCCTAAATGAAGTAAGTCGGTAGGTTTATGTTTATTTAGTTTAATTTTGATTTATTTTAGTTTATTTTATTTTTATATTTATTTATGTTTGATTTTAATTTTATATTATTTAGTTTATTTATATTAGGATCATTTATTTTAGTTTATTTTTATTTTTATTTTATTTTTTAGGTTTAGGCTTTAATTTTTATTTTTAGATTTAGGTTTCAATTTTTATTTTATTTTTTATGTTTAGATTTTAGGATTTTATTTTAGGTTTATTTTTACGTTTTAATTTTTAGTTTAGTTTTAGGTTTACGTTTAATTTATTTTTAGTTTAATTTATTTTAATTACTTTAGGTTTAGGTTTAGGTTAAGTTTATTTTAGGTTGAGGTTTAAGTTTAATTTATTTTAGTTTAAGTTTAGGTTTATTTTATTTTTATTTTAGGTTTAAGTATTTTTTGAAGTTTAGAGTTTAGGTTTTATTTTTTATTTAATTTTAGGTTTTAGATTAACATTTACTTTTTAATTTTATGATTTTATAGTTTTTATTTTATTTTATATTTTTATTTATTTAGTTACTTTAGGTTCATGTTTTGGGTTTAAGGTTAGGGTTTAAGGATTAGGGTTTAGGGTTTAGAGTTCAGGGTTAATGGTTTAGGGTTATGGTTTTTAGGGTTTAGGGTTTTATGGTTTAGTACTTAGAGTTAGGGTTTAGGGTTAGCTTAGGGTTTAGGGGTAGTTTAGAGTTTAGGATTTTGGATATAGGGTTTTAGGTATTAGTGTTTAGGGTTTAGACTTTAGTGTTTAGGGTTTGCATTTAGGGTTTAGGGTTTAGGATTTTAGAGTTTAGGGTTGTTTAGAGTTTAAGGTTTAAGGTTTAGGATTTAGGGTTTACATATTTGGGCTTAAGGTTTAGGGTTTAGGGTCTAGTGTTTAGGGTTGTATGGTTTAGAGTTTAGGGTTTATAGTTTAGGCTTTTATTTATAGTTTAATGTTTATGATTAGTTTAAGTTTGATTAGTTTAGATTTAAGGTTTGGTTTAAAATTTTAGGGTTCTGTTTTATTTAGGGTTTAAAACTTAGGTTTATGATTTTAGGTTTAGGGTTTAGGATTTAGGGTTTAGCGTTTAGGGTTGCATATTTAGGGTTGAGGGTTTAGGGTTGTAGGTTTAGGGTTCAGGTCTTAGGGTTAGAGTTTAGACTTTACGGTTTAGAGTTTAGGGTTTAAAAGTTTTGGTTTTTTAGGGTTTTAGGTTTAGGGTTTAGTGTTTAGGGTTGCAAGTTTAGGATTAAGAATTTAGGGTTGTAAGTTTAGGGTTTACAAGTTAGGGTTTAGGGTTTAGCATTTATTATTTAGGGTTTAGGATTCATGGTTTAAGGTTTTTAGGGTTTACGGTTTACGGTTTAGGGTTTTAGGGTTTTAATTTATTTTTTTCTTAAATTAAGTAAGCGGATAGGTTTAGGTTTATTTAGTTTAATTTTGATTTATTTTAGTTTATTTTATTTTTTATTTATTTAGGTTTAATTATAATTTTATTTTATTTAGTATTTATATTAGGTTCATTAATTTTAATTTATTTTTATTTTTATTTTATTTTTTAGGTTTAGGCTTTAATTTTTATTTTTAGATTTAGGTATCAATTTTTATTTTATTTTTTTAGGTTTAGGTTTTAAGTTTTTATTTTATTTTTTTAGGTTTAGGTTTTAAGTTTTTATTTTAGGTTTATTTTTAGGTTTTAATTTTTAGTTTAGGTTTAGTTTTACGTTTAATTTATTTTTAGTTTAATTTATTTTATTTACTTTAGGTTTAAGTTTAGGTTTAGTTTATTTTAGGTTGAGGTTTAGGTTTTATTTATTTTTGTTTAGGTTTAGGTTTATTTTATATTTATTTTAGGTTTAAGTCTTTTTTGAAGTTTAGAGTTTAAGTTTGATTTTTCATTTATTTTTAGGTTTTAGTTTAACGTTTACTTTTTAGGTTTATGATTTTATTTAGTTTTTTTATTTAGTTACTTTAGGTTTATGTTTTGGGTTTAAGGTTAGGGTTTAGGGATTAGGGTTTAGCGTTTAGGGTTTCGGGTTAATGGTTTAGGGTTATGGTTTTTAGGGTTTATAATTTTATCATTTAGTACTTAGAGTTAAGGTTTAGGGTTAGTTTAGAGTTTAGGATTTAAGATATAGGGTTTTAGTTATTAGTGTTTTGGGTTTAGGCTTTAGTGTTTAGGGTTTAGGGTTTAGGATTTTAGAGTTTAGGGTTGTTTAGCATTTAGGGTTTAAGACTTAGGATTTAGGGTTTAGGTTTTTGGGCAGGTTTAGTTTAGGGTTTAGGGCGAGTTTAGGGTTTAAGGTCAGTATTTAGGTTGTATGGTTTAGAGATTAGGGTTTATAGTTTAAACTTTAGTGTTTAGGGTTTAGAGTTTAGGTTCTGATTTAGGGTTTAGATTAGTTTAAGTTCTGTTAGTTTAGGGTTTAAAGTTTAGGGGTTAGGGTTTAGTATTTATGGTTTTTTTGGGGTTTAGGGTTTAGTGTTTAGGTTTGCAGTTTTAGGGTTGAGGGTTTAGGGTTTAGGGTTTTTTATATTGATTTTTTTCTTAAATTAGGTAAGGTGGTAGGTTTAGGTTTATTTAATTTATTTTATATTTATTTTAGTATTTTTTATTTCTTTTATTTAGGTTTTTTTATTTTTATTAAGTTTTGTTAATTTATATTAGGTTTATTTATTTTTTTTTGCTTTTATTTTTATTTAATATTTTAGGTTTAGGTTTTATTTTTTCTTTTTACGTTTAAGTTCCCATTTTTATTTAATTTTTTTAGGTTTAGGTTTTAGGTTTTTATTTTATTTTTATTTTTAGGTATTATTTTTTTAGTTTAGGTACATGTTTAGGTTTATGTTTAGTTTATTTTTAGTTTAATTTATTTCATTTAGTTTCAGTTTAGATTTTCTTTATTTTAGTTTAGTTTATTTTTTTAGGTTTAGATTTATTTTATTTTTATTTTAAGTTTAGGTTTTTTTTAGTTTAGGGTTTAGGTTTTATTTTTTATTTATTTTTAGTTTTATTTTAAGGTTTATTTTTTATGTTTAGTTTTATATTTAGTTTTTATTTTATTTTACTTTAGGTTTATTTTATTTTTATTATATTTAGTTTTATTTTATTTTGGTTTTATTCTTAGGTTTATTTTATTTTTAGTATAGTTTAAGTTTTATTTATTTTATTTTAGTTTATTTTTATTAGTTTATTTTATTTTATTTTTAGGTTTAGGTTTAAGTTTTAGTTTAGGTTTTTATTTTAATTTATTTTTATATTTTATTTTGGTTTAGGGTTTAGAATTTATTTTATTTTTTGGTTTTATTTAATTTAGGTTTAGGTTTTTAGGTTTTAGTGTTTAGGGTTTAGGGTTAGTTTAGGGTTTAGGGATTAGGCTTTAGGATTTAGGGGTTTGGGGTTTAGGATTTAGGGTTTATGGTTATAGATTTTTGGATTCAGGATTTAGGGTTTAGGGTTTAGGCTTGAGGGTTTATGGTTTAGGGTTTTTAGTGTTTAGGCTTTAGGGTTTATGGTTTAGGATTTATGTTTTAGGTTTTAGGCTTAAGGTTTATGTTTTTATTTAGGGTCTAGGGTTTAGGTTAATGGTTTTTTCTAACAGAGGTTAAAAAGTTTTTCTTTTCGAATTCATCAATCAAGTAGCATGCCAAGTTTTCTAAGATGCAAGCGATAACACAGATATCATCATTAGCACGCATGGAGCAAATCAAAAATCTTAGATAACTAGGATTGTCTCTATTGTAAAGACACAGTTCCATAAGAAGTAGATCAGATCGGTCGTTCTTCAGTTGCTCTAGTTCCATCAGAACCACCCTGACCTCTCGAGTAGAGATTCACCATCATATCCCTGATCTCTCCCTCCACCACCACCACCACCATAATTATAATCTTAATCGGTCGTCCCTCCTCCATAAATTCCACCACCATATCACAGCACCTCAGATCCCCACACCCGCTATGATAGCTCTCTTAGCCTCCATGATCTAGACGAGCCTCATTAATGGTGATGTTCCTGTCGTTAAGGTTCTGCCCATTCTTAGGGTTTAGCTTTAGGTTTAATTTTATTAGCTTTTAGGGTCTAGGTTTATTTTTTATTTATTTAGTTACTTTAGGTTTAGGATTTGGGTTAGGGTTTAGCAATTAAGGGTTAGGGTTTAGGGTTTTGGATTTAGGGTTTTAGGGTTTAAGGTTTTAGGGTTTAGGGTTTAGGGTTTAGGATTAGGGTTTAGGGTTTAGGGTTTAAGATTTAAAGTTTAGTTTTAGGTTAGTTAGGGTTAGGTTTAGGTTAGGTTTAGTGTTTAGGTTTAGGGTGGGTTTAGGTTTAGTTAGGGTTTAGTTTAGGGTTTTAGGTTTAAGTTTAGGTTTAGGTTTGGGTTTTAGGTTTAGGTTTAGGGTTTAGGGGTTAGGGTTAGTTTATGTTTTAGGGTTTAGGTTAGTTTCTGGTTTAGGGTTTAGCATTTATTTTATTTAGTTTACGTTTAGGTTTAGGTTTAGTTTATTTTGGGTTTATGTTACATTTATTTTAGTTTTGGTTTAGGTTTATTTAATTTAATTATAGGTTTAAGTCTTTTTTTTTTAAATTTAGATTTAGGTTTTATTTTTTATTTATATTTAAGTTTTAGATTAACATTTAGTTTTTGGTTTTAGGATTTTATTTAGTTTTTATTTTATTTTACTTTAAGTTTATTTTAATTTCATTTTACGTTTAGTTTTTATTTAATTTGGGTTTTTTATTCTTAAGCTTATTTTATTTTTTAATTTTATTTAAGTTTTTATTTATTTTATTTTATTTTATTGTTATTAGTTTATTTAATTTGATTTTTAGGTTTAGGTTTTGGTTTTAGTTAAGGTTTTCATTTTATTTTATTTTATTTATTTTATTTAGGTTTAGTGTTTAGGATTTATTTTATTTTTAGGTTTTATTTTGTTTAGGTTTAGGTTTTTAGGTTTTTAGTATTTAGGGTTTACTGTTTAGGGTTAGTTTAGAGTTTAGGGTTTAAGGTTTAGGGTTTGGGCTTTAGGGTTTATGGTTTAGGGTTGTAAGTTTTAGGATTTAGGGTTTAGGGTTTAGGATTTAGGATTTTAGGGTTTAGGGTTTCAGGTTTAGGGTTTAGGGTGTCGTGTTTAAGGTTTTTTTATTTTTTAAGTATAGAGTTTAGGGTTTAGGGTTTAGGATTTAGGGTTTAGGTTTTAGGTTTAGGGTTTATGTTTTAGTTTATGGTTTAGGGTTTAAGATTTAGGGTTTGTGCTTTTTTTTAATAAGGAACAAAATCAGATTAAACATTTCCTCTTTTAGATTTCATCAAGCACCAAGTTTTATAAGACACAAGCGATGACAGAGATAAAAAATGAGCATGCATAGAGCAAATGAAATAGCCTAGATAACTAGAATCATTCCCATTGTAAAGACACATTTCCATAAGTAGTAGATCGGTACGTTCATTCTTTAGATTCTCCAGTTCCCATCAGAACTACCCCCGCCTCTCAAGTAGTGGGATCCACCATCATATACCCTCTGCCACCACCATGGCTATAACCTCCATTGCTCATCTTACCTCCGCCACCTCATATCCATTAGATCCCCACCACCCCTAACCACCACCTTAGCCCAGCATCCATGGTCGACTGGTTGGGTGATGTTCCATCAAGGTTCTGCCCATTCTTAGGGTTTAAGTTTAGGTTTAGGTTTATTTTAATTTAGGATTTAGCTTTATTTTTTGTTACATTTTGTTAAGTTTAAGGTTTAGGGTTTAGGGTTTAGGGATTAGGGTTTAGGGCTTAGGGTTTAGGGTTTAGTATTTAGGGTTTTAGAGTTTAAGGTTTTAGGGTTTAAGGTTTTAGTGATTAGGGTTTAGGATTAAGGTTTAGGGTTTAGGGTTTAGGTTTAAGGTTTAGTGTTTAGGCTTTAGGGTTTAGGGTTAGCTTAATGTTCACGATTAGTTTAGGGTTTAAGGTTTAGGATTTAGGTTTTTATATTTCAGGGTTTAGAGCTTAGGGTTTAGGACTTGGCTTTAGTGTTTAGGCTTTAAGGTTTTAGGGTTTTAGGGTTTAAGGTTATTTATGGTTTAGAATTTAAGGTTTAAGGCTTCTGGTTTTGGGTTTAGAGTTTATTTCTTAGCGTTACCATTAGGGTTTAGGGTTTAGGGTTTAGGGTTGTAGGGTTTAGGGTTTAGGGTTTAGGGTTTAGGGTTGAAAGTTTGGGATTTAGGGTTTAAGGTTTAGGGTTTTAGGGTTTTGGGTTTAATTTTTATGGTTTAGGGTTAGTTTAAGGTTTAGGGTTTAGGGTTTAGGTTTGTTTAAGGTTTAGGTTTAACATTTAGAGGGTTAGGTTATAGTTGAATTTAGGTTTAGAGTTTAGGTTTAATTGATAGATTAGGGTTTAAGGTTTAGGGTATAATATTTCTTGATTGGATTTTAGAATTTAAAGTTTAGGGTTTAGTTTAGGTTGATAGTTTATAGTTTAGGTTTAAGGTTTTAGGTTTTAGGTTTAGTGTTTAAGATTAGGTTGGTTTAAGGTTTATAGTTTAAGAGGGTTTAGGTTTAAGTTTAAAGTTTAGGGTTTAGGGTTTAGGATTTTAGGGTTTAGGGTTTTTAGGGTTTAGGATTTAGTTTAGAGTTTATGGTTTATAGTTTAAGGTTTTAGGGTTTAGGGTTTTTAAGTTTATGGTTAAGGATTTAGGGTCTAAGGTTTAGGTTAGTTTAGGGTTTATGATTTAAGGTTTAGGTTAGATTAGGGTTTAGAGTTTTGGGATTAGGGTTTCGGGTTTAGGGTTTTTAAGTTTTTGAGGGTTTAAGGTTTAGGGTTTAGGTTTCAGTTTGGGATATAGGGTTTAAGCTTAAGTTTTTTTTTTAATAGTGAACAAATTCAGATTCAACATTTCTTCATTTTTTAATTCATCAACCAAGTAGCAGAGCAAGCTTTCTAAGATAAAAGCATTGACATAGATAAAAAATGAGCACACATAGAGCAAATCAAACACCCTAGATAACTAAAACCGTCTCTACTATAAAGACACAGTTCCTATCAGAAACACCCTAGATTAAATAGAGCATTCTTTATTTTCTTTAGTTCCCATCAGAACCACCCTTTCCTTTCGAGTAGTAGGATCTGCCATCAGATCCCAGATTTATCCCTCCACCACCACCATGGTTGTAACCTCTGTCACTCCTCCCACCTTCATAACCACCACCTCCATATCCAGCACCATAGATCCACCAGCACCTCCAGTTAGGTTAGGGTTTAGGCTTTAGGATTTGGGGTTTCGTGTTTGGGCTTTAAGGTTTAGGGTTTTTAGGGTTTAGGGTTTGCGGTATAGGGATAGCTTATGATTTAGGGTTAATTTAGGTTTTAGGATTTACGGTATAGGGTTTTAGGGTTTAGGGTTTTAATGTTTAGGGTTTAGGGTTTAATGCTTAGAGTTTTGGGTTTAGGGATTCGATTTAGGGTTTAGGGTTTAGGGTTTTACGGCTTAGGTTTTTTTAGGATTTAGAGTTTACAGTTTAAGGTTTAGGGTTTAGGGTTTAGGGTTTAGGATTTAGGATTTAGAGTTTTTAAGATTTAGGGTTTAGGATTTAGGGGTTTAGGGTTTATATTTTATAGTTTTATTTTTATTAATTTTAGTTTATTTTATTATTTTATTTTTATTTAGGTTCATTTTTATTTTTATCTAGTTTAGTTTATTTATTTTAGGTTTATTTATTTTAGATCGGGTTTTTTATTTTTGTTTATATTTAAGGTTTAGGTTTATGTTTAAGTTTATTTTTTAGTTTAGTTTTAATTTTATTTTATTTTTTTAGGTTTAGGCTTTGTTTTTTATTTTTAGGTTTATGTTTAGGTTTTTATTTTATTTTTTAGGTCCCAGGTTTTAGGTTTCTATTTTAAGTTTAGGTTTAGTTTTAGCAGTTTAGGTTTAGGGTTTAGGTTTAGTTTTATGTTTAGGGTTTATGGTTTAGGGTTTAGATTTATGTTTAGGGTTTAGGTTTAAGTTTAGGTTTAGGGTTTAGGGTTTAGTATTTTAGGGTTTAGGGTTTAAGGTTTAGTCTTTAGGGTTGTAGGTTTAGTAGATTTAGGGTTTATAGTTTAGGATTAGTTTAAGGTTTATGGTTTAGATTTATAGAGTTTAGGGATTTTAAGGTTTAGGGTTTAGGGTTTGAGGTTGTAGGTTTTACAGTTTAGGGTTTAGGGTTTTGGTTTTATGGTTTAAGGTTTATGGTTTAGGGTTTTAGGGTTTAGGGTTTAAGGTTTAGGGTTTAGTGTTTAGGGTTTATGGTTTTTCGAGTTTAAAGTTTGAAGTTTAAGTATTTTGTTTAGGATTAGGTTTTAGTTTAGGGTTTAGGGTTTAAGGATATTTTTTTAATAGAGAACAAATTCATATTCAACATTTTCTCTTTTAAATTTAGCCAACTAAGTAGCGCATCAAGATTTCTTAGATAGAAGCCACGATATAGATAAAAAAGAGCATGCATAGAGCAAATCAAAAACCTATAGATAACTAGAACTATCTCTATTGTAAAGACACAGTTCCAAAAGCAGCAGATTAGATCGGTCGGTCGTCAGTTTCTCCAGTTCTCATCAGAACCACCATAACCTCTCGAGCAGGGAGATATGCCATCATATCCTCGATCTATCCCTCCCCGAACAGCACGGCTGTAACCTACGTCGTTCCTCTTGCCTCCATAACCAGCATTGCTCCTACCACCACCTCCATATCCACTAGCACCTCCAGATCCCACCTCCATCGTTCCTCTTGCCTCTATAACCAGCATTGCTCCTACCACCACCTCCATATCCACTAGCACCTCCAGATCCCCCACCACCACTACGAAAATCACCGCCTCTGCCTTCGCCTCCATCACCAGATCTAGATTGAGCGTAATTGATGCTGATGTTCCTACCATCAAGGTTCTTCCCATTATTTTGGTTTAAGTTTAGGTTTATTAGGTTTTAGGGTTTAGCTTTATTTTTATATTAATTTAGTTTCTTTAGGTTTAGGCTTAGGGTTTAGGATTTAAGGTTTAGTGTTAGGGGTTAGGGCTTAGGGTTTAGGGTTTAGGATTTATGGTTTTAGGGTTTAGGGTTTAGTGTTATGGTTTAAGGCTTAGGGTTTAGGGTTTAGGGTTTAGTATCTTTATTGTTTAGGGTTTTTAGGGTTTAGGGTTTAGGGTTTAGGGTTTGCTTAAGTTTTAGGGTTAGTTTAGGGTTTAGGATTTAGGATTCGATTTTTAGGATTTGGGGTTTATGTTTCGGGTTTAGGGTTTGAGAAACCCCATGTAAGGGGTATTATATTGCCACAAAAAGAGGGTTACAAGGTCCTTAAAGGGGATAAACTCCATAACAACTGCTCAAAGAGCTACAATCAACCTAAAGAGTAGATTCCCTATCTAAGTACAGCCAAAAGCAAAAGAAGACATTAAAGCAATCAAAAGATACAAATAGATTAACATAAAAAGCCAAAGGAAGATTAGGAATGCTAGGATGTGAGAATGCATGGCACTATGGAGTAAACACAAGAGGACAAGAGAAGCACTTGCAAAATGTAAGCGAAAAGAAATTAGAGAAGTTAAGGTAATACAAACATAATGATAGCGAAAGCGACATGTCGAGAATGATAGTAAAGAATTGTGATAGAGGAGGCTCCAGTCGGTGGCCTAAGTTGTAGGCGGATGCAAATATCGCATCAAACTTACGACAAAAGGTTTACATCAAGAGCTACTACCAAACCAAAAGGGAGTGAAATCATCACACCATCATAGCCAACAAACCGGGAAGATAGCAGCTTGTTGAAAGTATTATGGGCTTTATTACCGCAAACCTAAACAAACCTATATATAAGAGAGGAAATTGCAAAGGGCAGAAAGATAAGGGATCCCATGCAGGAAAAGTATCATCAATATAGTCACCCTGACATGAGGATACTTATATATATGAAATAGGCCAGTATAAAAATCATCCACAAGAAAACAGTAGAAGAGGCAGCCTGCTGAAATCCTGCTAAGCAAGTTGATGAGCCTATAAGTAACACCATCCCAAACATATGATATATATATATGAATCTTATAGGCCAGGAGTACAACCTAGAAGTAAAGTCCAGAAAATGAGCCCAATCATAATAATAAATGTAGATGTGAACAAACCCCTTATTAATATCCATAGCAGTAGTTGGCAAAAAGCAATTGTAAAGGAAAGCAGCATAACCCAATACCAAAAATAACACCAAATAAAGATAGTCAGAACTACAATCAGTAGCAGCATGCTGGACAAAAAAATCAGATAATCCAGATCAATAAACAGCTAAGACACCAAGACAGCAAAAGGCAGCAGCTGTCCATGGTGCCACCCATTCAAAATAGACATTGCATTCCAAGGAGATAGCAGCACAAGCCTAACTAAACCTAGATGGGAATAGAAATAGCAGTAGTTAATGTAGATAACAGCTATCAGGAAATGAACAGTAGCCCAAACACAAGCAACAAGGGCAATCAGAAAGCCAACCCCAACAACAAAATAGTTAGTGCAACATTGGAACCTACCAGAAGATAAATCAAAATGGGGATTTAAATTAGGGTCCTCATTAGAATCCAGAAAAAACAAGACAGTAAATTACCAAGATAAAAAAATAGCCAAGACAGCAGCAGCCAAGATAGCTATAGCCAAGACATCAAGGGACAATAAGATGGCCATAGAACCTCTCAATTAGAGTAGACATTGCAATAATTAGTAACTAAGTAGATAAAGCATAGAAATATGGATCAAAAAAGCAACAGCCCAGATACTAATGACCAAAAATAATCAGAACAGCAAAGTTAGAAATAGCTTGCTGAACATAGGACCCTAAAGTCCTACAACCAACAAAAATAGAGCCAACATTGGAATCCTGAGAAACAAGGATAGAAAATATCTAAGACAACGAAAACCAGCTAGCTGTCCAGAGAACCACCCATTCAGAATAAACAGTGCAACAGATACAAGTTTAACTGAAAGAAGATGGAGAAAAAAGCAACAAATAAAGTAGTCCATAGAATTCAGGTGATAAGCATATAATAAACCAATAAGGAGATTCAAATCAAAAGCCACCAAGCAGTCAACAACTTCATTAGGGGCTTGCTAAAGAAAACAAACCAAAACCCCAGAAATAACATGTAGAGTATTAACCCAATTCAGCCAATAACCCAGACAGTAATTACCAAGAGGATGGCCAAAAGTCCACCCATTTAGAGTGAATAGAGCATATGTAAAGATCCAAATAATCAGATGGAAAATCACAGGATTCTGCACAATTTGAATAGAACCAAGGGGGATAAAATAGCAATAGGAGAAATCAACAGTTGCCCAGTTGTTAACAACAAAAATAGTCAGAGAAATAAAAGGCAAGAAACAGATAATAACCACAAAGACAACCTGCTGGATAAAGGACCCTAAAATCTAAAAGCTAATAGTGGTAGCAATAAAACAAATATTGTACCCACCATATAAAATTCCAATAAAAATAGAGATGTAAAATAGCAACAGAAAGGGTTCAAAAGATAATCTACAGAAAAAACCTTCCAGATAAAGATGATCGAGCTAGTAGCTAAACCCACAACCACATTAAAGGAAAATAGAGAAGCCATAAAGGAAGTCCAAACCTGCAAAGAATTAATAAAATTGAACAAGAAATTGCAAAATCTCTCTTGGCATATTGGGAATATGAGGTTGGGAAAAACAATCACCAAGACAACACCAACAACACCCTGTTGAACCAGATAAACAACCCAGTAACACCTTGCTGGATAAAAGACTCAATGATCCAGATCATCCAACAACCAAGAAAGAAAATAATAGCAAGTTAGCCATAAAACCAACCATTCAAATTATACAATGCATAAGTTAAATCCCAGATAATTAAGGAAGAGGTCGGGCCAAGACTAGCTGAACTAGGATGTAAAAAATAATAGCTGGTGAAAATAAGAAGATCCCATTTTAACAAAGACAAACATTTAAAAAAATGAGAGATAAGAAAAGCAAGGTAAAAATAAAAGCCATCTTGTAGTCTACAACCTCATAGAGGCCAACTGAACAAAACAAAATAAAACCCCAGAAGCAGCATGAGGAGCAATAATCCAGATCAGCCAACATCCAGGACAGTAATTACCAACAAGCTGGATCTGCATAATTTTAGCAGAGCTAAAAGGTAACAAACAATAGATTAATTGATCAGTAGCAGCCTGGATGAGAACAGCAAAGAAAGTCAGAAGAACATCAAGAAATAAATAGCTAACAAACACAAGGTTAGCTAGGTGACGAATCCAAAATCCAACTGTACCATAGTTAAAACAACACTACAATTATTGCAACCATAGGATAAGCCAATAAAACCAAGCAAGCAACAGAGCTACCATAAGGGTTCAAAAGGGTATTATCAATGAAATCCTTTAGAGAAATCAGGCTAGCAACAGAACTACCCTCCTTAGAGAAATTAGACTGAAAGGAATTCATTAAACAATACCAAACTTGCAAAGAACCATTAATAATAATGAAGGTATTGCATTTCTTTCCATGTGTATGTAAGTCGGGTTAGTATACATTCAAAGAACATTAAACCAATGCGAAGACCAGCCTTCTGGACAAAGGGCATAAAAGCCCAATAGCCAACAATTAACCCAACAGCAGATGCCACTTAGCTCATCAAAGGGCCAGGAAGGAGTAATATGATGATGCATCAGAAAATTTCAAAGAAGCAAAACATTAACAAGAAAAAAATAGTAGGCGAAGCTCTCAATTAAAGCTAAGACAATTAAACCAACAACACATGCCACAGAGATCAACAACTAAATAAACAAGGGATATCGTTGATGCATCAAAGAAAGACCAAAGAAATAACAACAAGAATAGAAAATGATCATGCAATAAAAGAGGTATTGAAAAAAGAATCCAATAGGTTGATTAATTTCTGAGATAAGGAAACCCAGTATTGTCTAGATTAACCAAGCCATGCAAATGTTTAGGAAGGGTTAGCTGATCAAAGAATTTTATTCCATCCAATCTAGCACCAAGATTGGATAGATAATCGGCACATGCATTACCCTCATGCCATACATGAGTGATTTTAAAGTAGAGTTGGGCAAGGAGAGTTCTAGTTTGCTTAAGAAGGTAGTACAATTTAGTATTGCCCATTTTGGTGGAAGTCAAGAGATCAATCAGAATGGCATCCACCTAATCCAAATATTGAGCCAACCTTTTGAAGGCAAATCTCAAGAGCTTTGTACACGCCATGAGCTTAGAAAGGGAACAGCAGGGATTAAGGGGTAAGCAAAGGCACATAGGACTTTTCCATTAAGATTTTGAAAATTCCACCACGCCCTAAAACTTTATGAGACAGAGCCATCGTGTTAACTTTAATAGTGTTAGCATGAGGTTTTACCCAATAAACAATCTTGTCATCTTTACAGATGTGGTGATCCGGCAAGTTAAAACCCAGTTTATTGGCCACAAATTTGCAACCTTTGAATTGTTTATATTTAATTAAATTGACATTAAATAAATCACATATTTTGTTTTTAGTTCTAGCAATTATCCTCATGTGATTCATAAGGATCTCATGATATTTTGCATCATTTCGGTCCATCCATATGATCCAAATATGAGTGATAGCAGTTATGACTTTAATGTGTCCTTTAATAGTGTTGTCCAAAATAAACTTCAAGAAGTTGGTGTAAATTTAAGGAGCCATTGAAAATGACAATGTTAAAGAGGTCATCATACCAAATCCAAAGTTTAGAAGCAATGGCCTCGTTAACAAAAACATGATTCACATTTTCAATGTGAAAACATCATTGGCATTTTGAAGGTAATTGAAAACCTTTACCCCACAACAAGGAGTCCACAGGGATGAAGTTTTCCAAAATATGCCAAATAAGAATAGAATAAGAAGTAGGGATATTGTTGTTCCAAAGTTTAGAAAACACATAGGAAAAATCATGAGTTTCTTTAATGTGAATCCAAACATTTTAAAGTTGAAATCACCATTATATGTAAAGCTTAAAAGGATCTGATCTTGATTGGTAGGAATGATAGGAATAGTAGTAAGCTTATTTAAAAGTGAGGGAGGAATATGATCAAGAAGCTTACTATTATTCCACATATTATTCTCTAAAGAGTTCACTTTAATAGCAACAAAGTGGAGTGGGTAAGTCATCAATGGACCCACCTCCAGTCTAGTTATCTTGCCAAAAGAAAGAGGAGTCAGAGTTAATCCCCCAGGAAATTAAAGATTCGACATCCCATTTGATGGAACAAAGTCTTATCCAAATAGGAGAGTCTCCCACTTTTTAGGGGCAAATGAGAGGGTGCTTTCCCTGGCAGTATTTAGTAGTCATGAGATTAGCCCATAGACTATTGTTTTTCCTAAAATTCTACCAAAGTTTATAAGAAAAAAAGGATAGTTTTTGATTGGTTTACATCCAAGACCACCTTCAAAAGTGCCACGTGTTTATACCAAGAGGTCCAATGCCAATTTTTTTAGAGGAATTGTTAGATCCCCAAAAAAATTTGTTAATGAGCCACTCAATTCTATTAATGATAGAGTTGGTCGGCACAATGGTTTGAATGAGATACAAAGGCATGGAGTTAAGGGTGCTCTTAATCAAAGTGAGCCTACCACCAAATGAAAGTAAGTGAAATTCCCAAACATAAATTTTATTAGAGATTTTTGATTAGCTCATCAAAAGGTGAGATCTTTTTTGACCTTTATAAAGAGGAGCACCAAGATATTTAATAGGAAGTTGTTGATGTTGAAAATTAGTAATTTTCAAGATTTGGTTGGTCCTATTGCTAGGGATTTTAGAAGAAGGAATGAAACAACTTTTGCCTTCGTTAAGAAAAAGACCGCTTTCGTTGCCAAATTTATTTAAAAGATTCTTAATAGTTTTAATGTAAGAAATTGAGGCATTGCAAAAGATTATAAAGTCATCAGAAAAACTAAGATGAGTGACAGGAAGACCACCTTGAGTTATATAAAACAACCTAGTATTATTGTAAAAAAGATTGTTCAGACTCCTTGATAGATATTCAACATCAATAATAAAAAGAGAGGGGGATAGGGGATCCCCTTGTCTCAAACCATGCTTTGAAGGAAAAAAACCTAAGGATTCACCATTCATGATAACAGAGAACCAAACATTTGTAATGCACTTTTGATGAGGCGGATAAAATAACGAAAACCCAAAATGAAGAATTTGAAAGGAAATCCCAAGAGAGGTTGTCAAAAGCTTTAGTGATGTCCAGTTTAAAAAGGTTGTTACCACCTCTGATAGGAACGTCAATGTCATGAATCAGCTCTTGTGCTAGAAGTATGTTATCAGATATTGCTCTACCTTTAACGAAGCCAGTTTGGTTGGGGAAATAATTTTAGGTAGCAGCGGACTAATTCTATTAGCAATTAATTTAGCAATTAGTTTATGAAAGAAGGTGCAAAGGCTGATAGGTCTGAAATCTCCCCAAGATTTAGGATTATTATTTTGGGAATGAGAATAATAAAAGTGCTAGAAAAATATCTAAGTAAGGGGTTACCCTCAAAAAAATCAACAATTGCATCAACAAGATCAGTCTTAATAATAGGCCAACAATGTTGAAAGAATTTAGTCATGTAGCCTTCAGGGCCATCAACAAAATCAGTGTTTATGCTATTGAGAATACTACCAATCTCAGCATCCATAGGACGCAAACTGAGTAAGTGGTTTTTATCATTAGAGATCATAGAGGAGATCAAATGTGTGTTGGAGATGGCATCTAAGGAGGGGTTGTTATTTAATAAGTTTTGAAAATGATGGCTGACAAAATCTTTAATATCATTATTGTCAGTAATCTAGGTTCCATTATCATTTTTGATTTTTTTTAATAGAGTTTAAGGCTTTCTTTTTTTAAAAAAGAGCATGGAAATACCTTGTGTTACTGTCACCATCAGCAATATGTTTGTTAGCAGCCTTTTAGCGCTAGTAGGTTTCCTCCATATTTTGATAATTAATCAAGTTATCTTTAGCTGCATTCAAATCATCAAGCTTATTAGAGTCAGTCAAAACAACATCTTCAAGCTTATTTTCTTTTATTTTTATAATGATGCTTGTTCCACCAATTTAGATTTTGCTTAAGCCTTTTTAGCTTAAGCCAAAAGTGAATCATGCCTTTAATGGAATTATCAGGATGAATAGGGGCCCTCCAATTAATGGAAGCAACATTAATGAAATCACTATGTTGGATCCACATATTTTGGAATCTAAAAGGAGTAGAATAGGATAGTCTGGTGGAGGGATTTTTGTCAGAAATCAAAAGCGGAGCATGGTCAGATAAAGTTTTGCTTAAATGTTAAACCGAAGTAAGAGGCCATTGATTGATCCAAAAGGAAATAAAGAGGGTCCTATCAAGTCGCTGACAAAGTCTAGAATTATGCCACGTGTATTCGAAACCTGAAAAGCTAATATCAATCAGATTATAATCAAGAATCATATTAGAAAAGTCTTCCATGGAATGAATGTTAGGAGAGCAACTTCCCCTTCTTTTTGAGGAAGTGAGAATAGTGTTGAAATCACCACCAACCAACCAAGGTTTGTTGACAAAGGAGGCAAAGGTTCTTAAGTTATCCCAAAGGATGCTCCTACCAGTTCTATTACAAGAAGCATAAATAAATGAACCAAGAGCAAAAAATTCACCCAATGAGATTTGAACATTAACCAATTGATGAAAGTCATCAAGGATAGAGATGTTGACTAAATTATTCCAAAAACACCAAATTTTATAGCTAATATTATAAAAGGAGTTTTGAAAGCCAAGCATTTTAGCAAACTGAGTGATCTTAGAAGAGTGTATGAATGGTTCAATAACAACAAGTAAGGCTATGTTATGAGTGCGGCAAAGGCTTCTAACATGGTTGTGGACAATGAGAGTCCCAATACCCCTAACATTCCAAATAAGTAAATTAATCATAATAAATAAGATGAAAAGAAGAAAGATAACAGAAGGATAAGAAAAAATAAGAAGAAGAAAGAAACATGATGTAATCATTTATGGGAAGTTAGAGAAGATCTAGTGGTTCTAGTTGAGCTATTAGTGAACATTCTAGCTTTAAAAGTTTTTTTTCTTAGTAATAGTTTGAAATGGTCTATCTATGTCCAAAGTATCTCCATTCGAGAGAGATTGATTTATGAAATTTAGAGTAGGGCCAATATCTATCAAAACATTCCTAATTGCAATTTCCCCTTCTTTAGTGTCAAAATTAAGATGAGGGATTAGGTTAGCTTGAGTATCACTCTGAAGGGTATGAGAAGGAGAGGTTGTGAAGCCATTAATAGCACAATTTTCATGTTCAGTTTCAGAAATACTTTTCAGATTTTGTTCCACTACCAAAGAGTCAACATTTTTTAGATTTTGAATTTTCATCAAATGGGCACTTTCAGAATTAGTTTTCATATTTTGATCCAATTTGAAGTTCCCATTAAAGTCACGATAAGGGTTCATATGAGTCTCGTCAGGTTCACTAGCCAAAAGTGGTAAGGTAGAATGAATCAAGGTATTGTCTAGAGAAACCAAAGTATTACAATTAGAAGCAATAATAGGTAAGTTATCATTGGCCTCATCATGAACCACATGAGCCATATTATTAACCTGCTTCGAATGCTCTCCAATAGATAAATCAGTAGATAATAATCCCTTTTGAAGAACTTTAGGCACATAAGCATTTTGCTAGAGGGATTAGGATCCGTTAGTTTAATCTTTTTAAGATGTGGATGCAACACAAAGCATTCAGAATGATTATGACCATGAATCTTACAGTGTGTGCAAAAAATAGGGAAATTTTCAAATTCCACTTTTTGATTATAGCCAAATTTCTTAGAGTCGACCCATACTTCTTTTGGATACTTTTTGGTAATATTAATCTCAACTAAAATATGAGCAACTGATGGTCGTGATCTTACAGCAGTGGCCTAATCAATTTGGAGAGGCCAATGAAAGAGATCCCCAACCGCAAAGAGGACTTGATATGTAACGTAATGTATTCTCATATTAGGAAGGGAAAGCCATAGAGGAACAATAGGGGATTCCTCTTTTACATCAAAAAGAGGAGACCATTTCAAAGTCTCATTTGACAATTATACACAAAGTAGGAGCGACGAGAAAAAACTCTTGAGTAATCTAAGTCATTAGATAGTTGAATAAGGACATGCCTAGGATCAATCAATCCGATAGTGAAAATGTCAGAGAGCTTTGGGCTATGAAATAAGGATCAGATATTATCAAGAGTCGGGCGACGTAAGGAAAATTTACCAACTAAAGAGAATTCAAATGGCTGTGCCAACTTTTCCACGTCAAGATCCGAGCACATTACAACAGGCATTCCATGAAAAGATGTTGAGATCAAGTTAACCGAAGCATTAAGGGAAGTGTTCTTACCAGATAATACATCCTTGAAGGACTTAACAACAGGCAGAGAAATGGATGGAGTCGGATCCATAATACCTTGAAATTCGGAAGCCCTAGCCAATGCTTCTGAGTTCTAAGAGTTCGATTGCACGGAAAGCGGTACCTCTGCCATTGATAGAATAAGGGATACTCACATTAGCGGCCAAGCGAGAGCAAAACCAAAATTCGGAGAAGGATCAAAATCACCATGCAGAAGAAAGTCCATGAGGAACAGGAATGCTGAGAGCAGGTAGAGGGGAAGGGGTTTTCATGTTTTGGGTTTAGGGTTTAGGATTTAGGTTTTAGGGTTTAGGGTTTAGAATTTAGGGTTTTGGGTTTAGGGTTTTTATTTATTTACTTATTTATTTATATTTTTTAAATTATGTAAACTAGTAGATTTAGGTTTCTTTAGTTTATTAAGTTTATTTTTTATTTATTTTAGTTTATTTTATTTTTTATTTATATTTAGGTTAAATTTTATTTTTATTTAGTTTTAGTTATTTTATCTTAGGTATGTTTATTTTAGTTTAGATTTTTTATTTAGTTTATTTTTTAAGTTTAGGTTTAGGTTTATTTCATAGTTTAGTAATATTTTTATTTTTTTATTTAGGTTTAAGATTTATTTTTTATTTTTAGGTTTAAGTTTAGGTTTTTATTTTATTTTTTTAAGTTGAGGTTTTTGGTTTTTACTTTAAGTTTATTTCTTATTTTTATTTTTTACTTTAGGTTTAAGTTTATTTTAAGTTTATTTTATTTTATTTAGTTTAGGTTTAGGTTTATGTTTAGTTTATTTTAGATTCAGGTTTTATTTATTTTAGTTTAGTTTATTTTAGTTTAGGTTTATGTTTATTTTATTTTTATTTTAGGTTTATGCTTTTTTTAGGTTAGGGTTTAGGTTTTATTTTTTATTTGCTTTTAGGTTTTATTTTAAGGTTTATTTTTTATGTTTAGTTTATATTTAGTTTTTATTTTATTTTATTTTAGGTTTCTTTTATTTTTATTATATGTTTTGTTTTATTTTATTTTAGTTTTTTATTCTTAGGTTTATTTTATTTTTTAGTATAATTTATGTTTTTATTTATTTTATTTAAGTTTATTTTTATTAGTTTATCTTATTTTATTTTTAGGCTTAGGTTTAAGTTTTAGTTTAGGTTTTTATTTTATTTTATTTTATTTTTATATTTTATTTAGATTTAGGGTTTAGGGTTTATTTTATTTTTAGATTTTATTTAATTTAGGTTTAGGTTTTTAAACTTTTAGGGTTTAGGGTTAGTTGAGGGTTTACGATTTATGGTTTAGGGTTTGGGGTTCAAAGTTTAGGGTTTTTGGTTGTAAGTTTTAGGATTTAGGGTTTAGGGTTTAGGGTTTAGGGTTTAGGTTTTAGGGTTTAGGGTTTGGGGTTTCAGTTTTTATGGTTTTAGTTTTTTATTTTAGGTTATTTTTATGTTTTATTTTTAATTTAGGTTTAAATTTAGGTTTAGTTTATTTTTCATTCAATATATTTTATTTTGTTTAGGTTTTGGTTTAGGTTTAGATTATTTTAGGTTTAGATTTATGTTTTATTTATTTTAGTTACGATTTAGGTTTATTTTATTTTTATTTTAGGTTTTAGCCATTTTTTTAATTTAGGGTTTAGGTTTTATTTTTTATTTATTTTTAGGTTTTAGATTAACATTTATTTTTTAAGTTTAGGTTTATATTTAGTTTTTATTTTATTTTGGTTTATGTTTATTTTATTTTCATTTTATGTTTGGTTTTTATTTTATTTAGGTTTTTTATTCTTAGGTTTATTTTAATTTTTAGTTTAGTTTAAGTTTTTATTTATTTTATTTTAGTTTATTTTTATTAGATTGTGTTATTTTATTTTTAGGTTTAGGTTTAGGTTTTAGTTAAGGTTATCATTTTATTATACTTTATTTTATATTTTATTTTTAAGTTTTATTTATTTAGGTTTAGGTTTTTATAATTTAGAGTTAGGGTTTGAGTTGGTTTAGGGTTTAGGGTTTAGCTTTAGGATTTAGGGTTTAGGGTTTAGGGTTTAGGTTTAGTATAAGTTTAGGTTTAGGGTTTAGAGTTTAGGGTTTAGGGTTTATGTTTTAGTTTATGGTTTATGGTTTGTCAACATTTCTTTTTTTTTCATCAAAGCACACTGTTTTGTAAAAGGCGCATATAGATAAAAAATGAGGCATAGCAAATGAGAAACTAGATAACTAGAGTCATACAGTTTCAGTAGTGGATCGGATCTGCTC
Organism: Cymbidium sinense; assembly: GCA_021442155.1. Classification (NCBI taxonomy): domain Eukaryota; kingdom Viridiplantae; phylum Streptophyta; class Magnoliopsida; order Asparagales; family Orchidaceae; genus Cymbidium; species Cymbidium sinense. Next base: position 34,664,102 of record CM038233.1, on the reverse strand, counting down.
TTGATTTCTAGTTCCCATAAACTACCCCTCAGTAGTGGGATCCTCCATCATATCCCTGATCTCTCCCATAGCCACCACCACGACTATAACCTCCATTGCTCATCCTACCTCCATAACCACCACCTCCATATCCACCAGAACCTCCAGATTCCCACCACCACTGTGATAATTATTGCCTCTGTCTTAGCCTCCATGACCAGATCTAGATTGACCTAGTTGATAGTGATGTTCATGTGGTCAAGGTTCTGCCCATTCTTAGGGTTTAGGTTTAGGTTTATTAGCTTTTAGGGTTTAGCTTTATTTTTTTGTTACTTTAGGTTTAATTTTATGGTTTAAGGTTTAGGGTTTAGGGATTAGGGTTTACGGTTTAGGGTTTAAGGTTTTGGTTTTAGTGTTTAAGGTTTTAGAATTTAAGCTTTTAGGCTTTAAGGTTTTAGTGTTTAGGGTTTAGGGTTAAGGTTTAAGGTTTAGGGTTTAGGGTTTATAGTTTAAGGTTTAGTGTTTAGGCTTTAGGGTTTAGGGTTAACTTAGGATTTACTGTTAGTTTAGGGTTTAGGGTTTAAGATTTAGGGTTTTAGAATTTAGGATTTAGGGCTTAGGGTTTGTGGTTGGGGTTTAAGGTTTAAGGTATAGGGTTTTAGGGTTTTAGGATTTATGGTTATTTAGGGTTTAGGGTTAAAGGTTTAAGTTTTAGAGTTTAGGGTTTTATTTTAGTTTTAGGGTTACAATTTGTATTTAGGGTTTAGGGTTTATGGTTGTATGGTTTAGGGTTTAGGATTTAGGGTTTAGGGTTATAAGATTTAATGTTTAGGGTTTAGTGTTTAGGGTTTTAGGCTTTAGGGTTTAGTGTTTATGGTATAGGGCTAATTTAAGGTTTAGGGTTTAGGATTTAAAGTTTAGGTTAATTTAGGCCTTTAGGTTTAGGTTAATATTTAGTTTAGATTAGTTTAGTATTGAGTTAGTTAGGTTTAGAATTGATTTATAATTTTAGCTAGTGGTTTAAAGTTTAGGTTTAAATTTAGTATTTTTAAGTTTGATTTAGGTTAGGTTTAGTTTGAGGTTTGGGTTTTAGTTTTGTTTATTTTTAGGATTTAAATTATAATTTAAATTTAGTTTAGGTTTAGTTTAGTTAATTTTGGTTTAAATTTATTTTAGGATTTAGTTTAGTTTATTTAGTTTTAGATTTTATAGTTTTAGGTTTAGGGTTTTAGAGTTTGAGTTTAGTTTAGGTTAAAGATTTAGGTTTGTTTAGGTTTAGTTTAGGTTTAGTTTAGGGGTTTAGGATTAGGGTTTTCTGTTTAGATTTTATGGTTTTATATGGTTTAAGGTTTAGGGTTTAGGTTTCAGTTTGGGGTTTAGGGTTTAAGGTTTATGGTTTTTTTTAAAAGAGAATAATTCAAATTCAACATTTCTTATTTTTGATTTGATCAATGTAGTAACAGATCATCGCTCCTCCCACTTTCGTAACCACCTCCTCCATATCCACCAACACCTCCAATAGGGTTAGGGTTTAGGGTTTAGGATTTAGGATTTATGGTTTACAGTTAGGGTTTAGGGATTAGGCTTTAGGGTTTAGGGTTTAGTGTTTACATTTTAGGGTATAGGGTTTAGTGTTTAGGGATAACTTATGAGTTAGGGTTAGTTTAAGTTTTAGGGTTTAAGCTTTAGTGTTTAGGCTTTAGGATTTTAGGGTTTAGGTTTTTAAGGTTTAGGGTTTAGGGTTTAGGGTTAGGGTTTAGGGTTTTAGGGCTTGGGGTTGTTTACGGTTTAGGGTTTAGGGCTTAAGATTTAAAGTTTAGGGTTTTTGGTTTTGGGTTTAGGATTTAGGGTTTTTTAGGGTTTAGGGTTTAGGGTTTAGGGTTTAGGTTTTCTTTATTAATTTTGTTAAATTTTAATTAAGTAAATGAGTGGGTTTAGGTTTATTTTGTTTATTTTGTTTATTTTTTATTTATTTTATTTTTTTATTTTATTTAGGTTCATTTTTATTTTTATCTAGTTTAGTTTATTTATTTTAGTTCAGGTTTTTTATTTTTGTTTATCTTTAAGGTTTATGTTTAGGTTTGGGTTTATTTTTTAGTTTAGTTTTATTTTTATTTTATTTTTCAGGTTTATGTTTTATTTTTTATTTCTATATTTAGGTTTAGGTTTTTATTTTTTATTTTTTAGGTTTAGGTTTATCATTTTAGGTTTAGGGTTTAGTTTAGTTATAGGTTTAGGTTTTGTTTAGTTTATTTTAGGGTTTATAGTTTAGTTTAGTTAATATATAGTTTAGGGTTTAGGTTTAGTTTAGGTTTACTTTAATTTAGGTTTAGTTTAGGTTTAGGGTTTAGGGTTTAGTACTTTAGGGGTGTAGGGTTTAGGTAGTTTAGGGTTTAGTTTAGAGTTTATAGTATAGTGTTATGGTTTAAACTTTAGGGTTTAGTGTTTAGGGTTTAATATAAGTTTAGGGTTTAGGTTTAGGGTTTAAGTTTAGGGTTTAGGGTTTGGGTTTAAGATTAGGTTTAGGGTTTAGGTTTAGGGTTTTAGGTTTAGTTTAGGTTTAGTTTATAGTTTGAAACTTTAGGTTTAGTGTCTGTTTATGGTTTAGTATTGAGGGTTTATAGTTTTCAGGTTTAGGGTTTAGGGTTTAGGTTTAGGGTTTAGGTTTTAGTTTAAGGTTATTTTTTTAATAGAGAACAAATTTATATTCAACATTTCTTCTTTTGATTTAACCAACCGAGTAGCGCACTAAGTTTTCTAAGGCACAAGCGATGATATAGATCAAAAATGAGCACACATAGAGCAAATAAAATACCCATAGATAACTAGAACTATCTCTACTATAAAGACACATTCCCATAAGCAGTAGATCAGATCGGCCGATCTTCAGTTTCTTCAATTCCCATCAAAACCACCACCACCTCTCGAACAGCGGGATCCACCATCATATCCCTGATCTATCCCTCCATGACCAGACGGCTGTAACCTCTTTCTCTCCTCTTACCTCCATAACCACCGCTGCTCCTACCACCACGTTCATATCCACTAGAACCTCCAAATCTCCCACCACCATTACGAAAATAGTCGCCTTTGCCATCGCCTACACCGTCAGATCTAGATTGAGCCTAGTTGATGCTAATGCTCCTGATGTCAAGGTTCTTCCCATTATTAGAGTTTATGTTTAGGTTTAGGTTTAGGTTTATTAGGTTTTATGGTTTAGATTTATTTTTATATTTAATTAGTTTCTTTAGGTTTAGGTTTAGGGTTTAGGGTTTTAAAGTTTTGAGTTTAGGTTAGGATTTAGGGCTTAGGGTTTAGGGTTTAACGTTTAGTGTTTAGGCATTAGGGTTTTTAGGGTTTAGCGTTTAGGCTATAGGGTTTATGGTTTTTAGGGTTCAGGGTTTAGGGGTTAGGGTTTAGGGTTAGCTTAGGGTTTAGGGTTAGTTTAAGGTTTAGGGTTTTGAGATTGGGGTTTTAGGGTTTAGGGTTTAGGGTTTAAAGTTTATGGTTTAGGGTTTATGGTTTGGGTTTCGGGTTTAGGGTTTAGGGTTTGAGGTTTAGGGTTTTGGGTTTAAAATTTTGGGTTTAGGTTTTAGGGTTTTGTTAATTTGTTTATTTATTTTTATTTTTTAAATTAGTAAATAGGTAGGTTTAGGTTTGTTTGGTTTATTAAGTTTATTTTTTTTGTTTATTATAGTCTATTTTTTTTTATTTATATTTAGGTTCAATTTTTTTTTATTTTTTTAAATTTATTTATTTTTGGTCTATGTATTTTAGTTTAGATGTTTTTAGTTTATTTTTTAGGTTTAGGTTTAGGTTTAGCTTTATTATATAATTTATTTTAATTTTTATTTTATTTTTTAGGTTTAAGATTTATTTTTTATTTTTAAGTTTATGTTTAGGTTTTTATTTTATTTTTTTAAGTTGAGATTCTTGATTTTTATTTTAGGTTTAATTTTAGTTTTTATTTTTTTACTTTAATTTTAGGTTTATTTTTTGTTTATTTTATTTTATTTAGTTTAGGTTTAAGTTTAGGTTTAGTTTATTTTAGGTTTAGGTTTTATTTGTCTTAGTTTAGTTTAATTTAGTTTAGGTGTATGTTTATTTTATTTTTATTTTATGTCTATGTTCATTTTTAGTTTAGGGTTTAGGTTTAATTTTTTATTAATTTTTAAGTTTTATTTTTAGGTTTAGGTGTTTATTTAGTTTTTATTTTATTTTATTTTATTTTATTTTAGGTTTATTTTATTTTTATTTTATTTTGGTTTTTGTTTATTTTATTTTAGTTATGTTTTTATGTTTTATTTATTTTGTTTTTAGGTTTAGGTATAGGTTTTAGTTTAGGTTTTTGTTTTATTTTATATATTTTATTTTTTTCTAGGTTTTTTTGTTTATTTTATTTCTAATTTTTATTTTTTATTTTTTGGTTTAGGTTTTTAGCTTTTTAGGGTTTAGGGTTTAGGTTTATGGTTAATTTAGGGTTTAGGGTTTTAAGGTTTAGGGTTTAGCATTTCAAGTTTATGGTTTAGGGTTTTAAGGGTTTAGGGTTTAGGGTTTAGCTTTTAGCTTTTGGGTTCACGTTTTAGTTTAGGGTTTAGGATTTATGCTTTTTTTAAAAAAAAAGAAAATAAATTCATAGTCAACATTTCTTTTTCTTGATTTCATTAATTAAGTAACACACCAACTTTTCTACGACACAAGAGACAAATAGATAAAAAATGTGCATGCACAGAGCAAATCAATAACCCTTGATAACCAAAACTGTCACTATTATACATAAACATTTTGATAAGTAATAGATCAGATCTGTCATTCCTTAGTTTCTCCAGTGCCCATCAGTTCCACCTTGACCTCTTGATTTGTGGTTTCCACCATCATATCCTCGATCTATCCCTCCGCCATCACAACGAATGTAATCTACCTCGCTCCTCCTGCTTCCATAATCACCACTGCTCCAACAACCACCTCCATATCCACTAGCACCTCTAGATCCCCCACCACCACTGCGATAATCGCCGCCTATGCCTTCACTTCAACTGCCAAATCTAGACTAAGCCTGGTTGACGGTGATGTTCCTACCGTCAAGGTTCTGCCAATTCTTAGGGTTTAGGTTTAGGTTTAGGTTTATTAGGGTTTAGGGTTTAGGCTTCTTTTTTAATTTATTTATTTGCTTTAGGTTTACCTTTAGGGTTTTGGGTTTAAGGTTTAAGGTTTAAGGTTAGGGTTTAGGGTTTAGGGTTTAGGGTATAAAGTTTTATGGTTAGGATTTAGAGTTTAGGGTTTAGGGTTTAGGTTTTATGGTTTAGGGATTTTATGGTTTAGGGTTTAGGGTTTAGGGTTCAGGGTTTTACGGTTTAGGGTTTAGGGTTTAGAGTTTAGGGTTTAGGGCTTAGGGTTTAAGGTGTAGGGTTTAGGTTTTGGGTTTATGATTTAGGGTTTAGGGTTTAAGGTTTAGGGTTTTTCTGTTTAGGGTTGTTTAGGGTTTAGGGTTTAGGATTATGGTTTAGTTTAGGGTTTAGTGGTTTAGGGGTTAAGTTTTAAGATCCCAGGGTTTAGGGTTTAGGTTGTTTAAGGTTTATTTAGGTTTATGGTTTATAGTTTTAGGTTTAGTGGGGTTTAGGTTTTGGTTTAGGGCTTAAGGTTTAGGGTTTCTCGGGGTTTTTGGTTTATGGTTTAGAGCTGTAGTTTTAGGGTTTTGGATTTAGGGTTTAGCAATGTAGGTTTAGGGTTTAGGGATTAGAGTTTAGGGTTTAGGGTTTAGGATTTAGGGTTTAGGGCTTTTAGGTTTTAAGGTTTAGAGTTTAGGGTTTAGGGTTTTTTATTTAAAAAAATTAGTAAATTAGTATGTTTATGTTTATTTAGTTTATTTTTATTTATTTTAGTTTATTTTGTTTTTTATTTTTATTTAGGATTATTTTTTTATTTAGTTTAGTTTATTTATATTACATTTATTTATTTTAGTTTAGGTTTTTTTATTTTAGTTTATTTTTTAGGTTTAGTTTTAGGTTTAGGTTTAGATTTTAGTTTTGTTTTATTTTTTTTTTATTTTTAAGGTTTAGGTTTTATTTGTTATTTTTCTTGGTTTTGGTTTTTAGGTTTTTTTTACGTTTTATTTCTAGGTTTTGGCTTATGTTGATTTTTAGTTTATTTTATTTTATTTAGTTTAGGTTTAGTTTATTTTAGGTTTAGGTTTAGGTTTAGGTTTTTTTATTTTCGTTTAACTTATTTTAGTTTTGGTTTAGGTTTATTTTATTTTTATTTTAGGTTTAAGACTTTTTTAGTTTAGGGTTTAGGTGTTATTATTTAATTATTTTTTGTTTATATTTTTAGGTTTATTTCTTAGGTTTAGGTTTTTATTTTGTTTTTCTTTTATTTTATCATAGGTTTATTTTATTCTTATTTTAGGTTTAGTTTTTATTTTATATTTGTTTTTTATTTTCAGGTTTATTTTATTTTATTTTTATTTTGTTTAGGTTTTTATTTATTTTATTTTAGTTTAGTTTTTATTTTTTATTTTATTTTATTTTTAGGTTTAGGTCGAGGTTTAGGTTTTAGTTTATGTTTTTATTTTATTTTATTTTGGTTTAGGTTTTTTTATTTATTTTATTTTTAGGTTTTATTTTGTTTAGGTTTAGGTTTTTAGGTTTTTTGGTTTTTAGGGTTTAGGGTTTAGGGTTTGGGGATTAAGGTTTAGGGTTTAGCATTTTAGGGTTTACAGTTTGGGATTTAGGGTTTAGGGTTTAGGGTTTAGGGTTTAAGGTTTATGTTTTCTGTTTAGGGTTTAGGGTTTTTGATTTTTTTTTTAACTGAGAACAAATTCAGATTCAACATTTCTTCTTTTCGAATTCATCAACCAAGTAACACACCGAGTTTTCTTAGACACAAGGGATGGCATAGATAGAAAATGAGCACACATAGAAAAAATCAAAAACCCTAGATAACTAAAACTGTCACTACTGTAAAGACAATTTCATAAGCAGCAGATCGAATCAACCATTTCTCAATTTCTCCAATTCCCATCAAAACCACCCTAGACTCTTGAGTAGCGGGATCTACCATCATATCCCTGATCTCTCCCTTTGCCACCATCACAGTTGTATCTTCCGTCACTCCTTCCACCTCTATAACCACCAATGCTCTGACCACCACCTCTAGATCCCCCACAACCATTGTGATTACCGCCACCTCCGCTTTCATTTCCACCACCAATCTAGACTGAGCCTGGTTGGCAGTGATGTTTCTACCATCAAGGTTCTATGCATTCTTAGGGTTTTTTTTAAAATAGATAAATCAAAAGTGGAGAATTTTATTTCCAAAAAGAAAGTGATAAAAGGTCCTTAAAGGGGATAAATCTATAAAATACTGCTCAAAGAGCGATAATTTTCCTAAAGAAGTAAATCCCCTACCTATTATAAGAAAACTAAAGCAAAAGAATAAAAAGACAAAAACTAAGAAAGAAATATCACAAAATTCCAAGAAGGGTGGCCAAAGCTATCTATATCCCAAAATCTTCTGTGAGATGCTCAAACCACCTACAACCCCAAAATCTGCCACAAACCTGCAAAGAACTTAAGATAGAGACAAGCATCTAGAAATAAGGATAATTTAAGTACACAAAAGGAACAAAATCATAAAAATCTTAGATAAGGCTCAGGCTCAGTCACATTCACCTCAAGGGGCAACAGGATATGTGAGCATCTAAACTTTAGAAGAAGGGTTGCAATCACATATGGTTCTACCAGCCAAAAGAATAATAGGGGAAACATCCCATACATCATAGGCAACTTACCTCGATTAAACAAAAGAGCAAACAACCAAGAGTTAGCCAAGTTTCAATATCTATCATCAAGATTAAATAAGAAACTAACCAGCAAAACATCCAGCCAAACCAGAGTAAAGCAACCAACCAAACAGGACAACAACCAAGAAATAGCCACCATCAAAGCCACCCAAAATAAATAAAGACCAGAGGTAAAGAACCAAAAATTTTGTAGATCCACCAACCAAAAGCACTGTTATAGCCAACCATCAAGGCCTCCCAGCCAATGATAGTAGTAGGAATTAGGAGAAATAACAACATAGTCAAGAACATCCAAAACCACATACAGGTTCATCCCACAACAGAAAGAAATGACAAGCCAATGGGTCATCCAGCCAATAGGAAAACACCACAAAATACTTCAAAAAAATTACCAGAAAATGGGAACAAAAACTAGATGGTAGGTAATAGCTCCATATAGGGTAAGTTAGCATAGGAAGGAACAAAGCTAACGGCCAGGATCAATCAATAATCATGATTCCAGATAGCCAAAACTGAAAGCAAAAGGCTAGAAAATACCACAGCCACCAAGCAACCACCAGCCAATAAACCCTCACAACAAAAAAAGAGGCTTCGAAAAATAGTAAACAAGCAAGTTCCAAAGCCTGCCAATCACCAGGCCATCCTAAAACCAACACAGTAGGAGACCAATAAAAGGGGAGAGCCATGAAAACCAAAGGTCAACCAATGCTCACCAGTACCAACCAGAAATAATCCTGACCTCCATCAGATGGTGATAAGATTCTTAGGGGCTCAGGTTTAGGTTTATTAGGTTTTAGGGTTAGGTTTATTTTTCAATTTACCTACTTACATTAGGTTTAGGTGTTGGGTTTAGGATTTAGTGTTTAGGGCTAAAGGTTAGGGTTTAGGGTTTAGGGGGTTTAAGCTTTAGGGTTTAGGGTTTTAGGGTTTATGCTTTCAGGGTTTAGGGTTTAGGGTTAGGGTTTAGGGTTTAGGGCTTTTTAGGGTTTAAGGTGTAGGGTTTAGGGTTGTAAGTTTAAGCTTTAGGCTTTAAGATTCAGGGTTTAGGATTTAGGGTTTATGATTTTTTTTAAATTAAGTAAATTGGTAAGTTTAGGTTTATTTAGTTTATTTTTTATTTTTTTTAGTTTATTTTATATTATATATTTATGTAGGTTTATTTTTTATTTATATTTAATTTATTTTAGTTTTATTTATTTTAGTTTAGGCTTTTTATTTTAGTTTATTTTTTAGGTTTAGGTTTAGGATTTGGTTTATTTTTTAGTTGAGTTTTATTTTTCTTTTATTTTTTTAGGTTTATCTTTTTTTTTTATGTTTAGGTTTAGCATTAGGTTTTTAATTTAGTATTTTTGGTTTAGGTTTTAGGTTTTTATTTTAGGTTTATTTTTAGGTTTTACTTTTTAGTTTAGGTTTAGGTTTATTTTTAGTTTATTTTATTTTATTTCATTTAGGTTTAGGTTTAGGTTTTATTTATTTTATTTTTATTTTTGGTTTAAGTTTTTTTTAGTTTAGGGTTTAGGTTTTATTTTGAGTTTAATTTTTTAATGATTAGGTTTTTATTTTATTTAATTTTATTTTTATTTTACGTTTCATTTTTATTTTATTTTGGATTTTTATTCTTAGGTTTATTTTATATTTTGGTTTACTTTAGGATTTTATTTAATTTATTTTAGTTTATTATTATTAATTTAATTTATTTTATTTTTAGGTTTAGGTTTAAGTTCTAGTTTAGGTTTTCATTTTATTTTATTTTTTTAAATATATTTAGGTTTAGGTTTATTTATTCATTTTATTTTTAGGTTTTATTTAGTTTAGGTTTAAGTTTTTAGGTTTTCAGGGTTTAGGGTTTAGGGTTTAGGCTTAGGGTTGTAGACTTTAGGGTTTAGATTAAAGTTTAGGCTTTAGGCTTTAGGCTTTAGGATTTAGGGTTTAAGGTTTAGGGTTTAGGGTTTAGGGTTTAGGGTTTTTGGGTTTAGGGATTAGGGTTTACGGTTGTAGGTTTATAATTTTTGGTTTAGGGTTCAGGTTTTAGTTTAGGGTTTAGAGTTTTTGGCTTTTTTTAACAAAGAACAAATTTAGATTCAACATTTCTTCTTTCAATTTCATCAACCAAGTAACACACCGAGTTTTCTAAGACACAAATGATGACATAGATAACAAATGAGCACACATAGAGAAAATAAAAAATCGTAGATAACTAGAATCATCTCTACTATATAGTTACAATTCCATAAGCAGGAGAACGGTTCGGCTGTTCTTCAGTTTCTTCATTTTCTTCAGTTCCCATCAGAAACACCCCTCTTGAGTAGTGGGATCCACCATCATATCCCCAATCTTTCCCTCCTCCACCACTGTGGATGTAACCTCTGTCACTCCTCCCGCTTCTGTAACCTCCATTACTCCAACCACCACCTCCATATCCACCAGTACCTCTAGATTCCCCACCACCACTATAACAATCACCACCTCCACCTTCGCCTCCATTGCCATACCTAGACAGAGCCTGGTTGACGGTGATGTTCCTACTGTCAGGGTTCTGCCCATTCTTATGGTTTTAGTTTATTAATTTTTTGGGTTTAGGTTTATATTTTAATTTATTTAGTTACTTTAGGTTTGGGTTTAGGGATTGGGGTTTCAGTTTTAAGGTTTAGGGTTAGGACTAAGGGTTTAGGGTTTATGATTTTTAGGTTTTATGCTTTTAGGGTTTAGGGTTTAGGGTTTAGGGTTTAGTGTTTAGGCTTTAGGGTTTAGGGTTAGTTTAGGGTTTAAGGTTTAGGGTTTTATGGTTTAGGGTTTAAGGTTTAGGGTTTGGGTTTAGGGTTTAGGGTTTTAGGGTTTTAGGTTTTAGGGTTTAGGGTTGTTTAGAGTTTAGGGTTTAGGGTTGAGAGTTTTTTTTGGGGGAAAGTTAGAATTTTATTATCATAAAAGGAAAAAATATGATGTTCTTATTAGAGCTAAAGTTCTAAAATTCTAGTGCTCTCAGAGCTACAAGAAACCTACCGAGCTAAACCCCCATCCAAGTATATTTAGAAAAGAAAAGAAAACAAAAGAGCAAATAGATCGCCTAAAAAGTATAAGGGAAAAAGACACAAAAGACTAAAATAAGTCCTGAAAATAGTAAAAGGATGAGTCAACAGTTCATGATTCCTTTGAGAAAGTAGGATAAGTAAGATCCACTACAACAGCACTTGGGTTGACTGAGCAACCAGCATTCCCTCTATAATGTTCCAACTCGTAAAAGAAATCTGCAAAACACTACGAAAGCAAAATTCATAGCTAAAAAGGATAAATATAAAGAGAAGAAAAGGAGAGAGGTGAGAAAGAGAAGGCTCAGGCTCAGTTAGGATCATCTCAAGGGGAAACAATACATATGAGCATCCAAACTTCATAAAGAAGGCTTACAATCATATGTCATGCTAGCCACCAGAGAAAAGAGGTGAGTAACATCAATGCCATCATAGCTAGCATTCTTGATACAAGTAAACATCCAAGGCCAGCAACCCATAAAGTACCAGATCCAGTACCATTAAACAGAGAGCAACCGGGCAGCAACTAGCTAGCATCCAAATGACAAAAAAAACCACAATAGACTAATCACAATAACCTAGAGAGAGGCTAAAATAAAGTCAGAACCCCAACAATAGTGATTAACTAAATACCCATCCAAGTTCCAAACTAGGGAAAATTAGAACTAACCATCAGCAAGCACTAGACCAATGCCAATTAATAGAGAAAGTATAAACAAAACCATGATAGGAGCCCTCAAGCCAAAGTCCCAACAACAACCAATCAAAAAGCCAAACCACGATGAGCAACCACAAATGACTAAACAACTCAGAAATGAAACCATCAACTTAAGGAAACATAAGATGTAGCCAGTGCAAATCATTAAAGACAAAACAACCACACAAAAGGGGGACAAACGCAACCACCAACCACCAGAAACCAAAAAGCCCAATCCAAAAGGATCAACAAAGGTTAAGCCAGCACAGTAAAAGGCTCTAGCAAATTGTCGGGTTCAGGTTTTAGGTTTAGGGTTCTAGTTTTAGTTTATGATTTAGTGTTTAAGGTTTGTTTTTTAACAGTACAAATTCAGATTGAACATTTCTTCTTTTCGATTTTCTCAACCAAGTAACACAATAAGTTTTTAAGACACAAGTGGATGTTATCTTAATGAGCATCATGTTCAATCCGATCAATTTTGATGATAACAAATGAATGCTTGGAATTTCTAATGTATGTTTTATGTGTTTCAAATATATTAATTGCTAATTACATATCTAATAAATCTCATAATATGCTTGTGAAAATTGCAAAAATAGAAGAATGAAAGATAGATCAAAATGGATAATGTGATGCTTACGATACAATATTTTAAGTTATATATATTTATAACTATCCTAAATATTCATATGAGTTCATTGGCATGAATAAATTTGCTCACAACTTAACATATTATTTTTATTTATTTTAAATAATTATAATGAGGTCAATTTATATAAATCTCTATCTAATTAACATTGAATTATATGTTTCATGCATAGCATTTGAATTGTCAAAATAATAAATGATAATAAATTATGACTATTAAGTGTAATTAGTTTATATACTTAATATAATTAAATATTTTAATTTTATTTTAAGGTTATATGATAACTAACATATGTATGATTATATATAAATTATATCATAATATTTTAATGTCAAATTTCAAAATTAACAAAAATATGTGGAAATTTTTATTTTAGCCAAAGTCATTTTATAATCAAGGCATTCATATCTGATTTCATCTCCAATGGATTCCTTCAATTTTTTCCTTCAATTTGATAGGTTACATGACCCATGTTTGATTAAAATTGTATTTATTATGACTTTTCAAACATTAGTTGATTTTAATAATGAATGCATGCTATATGCTTTGAATATATTAAGAGCCATATTTGATTATTTTTTACTTTCCCATGTGAATAGCCAAATTTTAGCTATTTGAATTTAATAATTTTTAATATAAATTATATTTTTATTGAATATTAAATTATTATATGATAAAATATTGTTAGAATAATATATTTTTTGAAATAATTCAAAATGACCTTCTTTCTTATAAATAGACCTCATTCTCTTCATGAAATCATTCCTCATTCAAATTCAAAATCCCTCCACCAAATCTAAGAGAAAATTTCTTAGATTTTCCATCTAAGTGTTCTCTAAATATTGCAAGTTCAAATCCTAGGTTTGGAAGTTTCAACATCTTCAACTAAGCAAGCTTTCTCAGATTGCTTGAGTTTGTTTTTTTTTATCTTAATCCCTTATTTAGTTGTTCATACTATTTTCACCATCTATTTATTCTTTCCAATTTATACTTTTTGGTGGATTAGTCTTTGGACATCAAAGACTATGTTTTTCACATCAAAGTTTGCTCAATCAATTTTTTGTGAAAAGCTCTTGTGATAGTTTGTAGGATTTTTATTTCAACTTGTTGAAATTTTTACCTTCATAAAAATTTCTTTTAGTTTCTCGAAATATTTCTTCATTAGTCTTATTTGAAAGATCAATAATTCTTAGATCTATTTTAGAAGTATATTTTAAGCATTTCAAATTAATTTATTGTGCTGAAATTATTTTCATATATGATAGATCTCTCTTTTTAATTAAAAGCTTACTAATTTACTTAAATCTATCATATACTAATTTTATTTAAGTATTTTGTGATTAGTTTCATTAATTCAAAGCTTCATTTTGGTTAAAATAAAATAAATTTTTGCTAGAATTTTAGAGTATATGTTAGATCTATTATAATTCAAGTATCTTTATCAAAATAAAAATTTATAAAAATTAAATTATTTTATTTGTCACTTATCATTTTATTTCAATTAATATCCTTTATTTTAAAAATTTTATTTTGCTGAAATTTAGTAAAGCTTATTGTTTTCATCGTTTAATAATTAATAAAAAGGAAGTTTAGTAGAAAGTTATTCTTTCTTGCACTATTATATACATACTAGTTATAGTTTCTCTTAAACTTAAAATTATTCCTTGTTGAAATTTAATTTGTTGTACAATAGTCTATTATGAAATTATTTTGAAATCATTTTATTTTAATCTACAAATTGTAATAACATAAACATCTTAGTAAGATCACTTTAAGATATTTATTTAATATTTTTTATCAAAATTAAGTGAGCATTCTATCTTGCCAAATTAGTAAGTTGTAAAGTGATCATTTATAAGTTGTGAGATTACTTTTTGAATTGCATAGCTTGGTATATTTGTGAGAGATATATTTTATCAAAATTTATTATTTTGTATTTTTCATTTCATGCTGTAAAATTTATATTAAGGTTGTACTCGCCCCTTTGTAGGACATTACATATTACTGTAGGGGTTGTACTCGCCCAGTTATAGGAGAGTACTATTTATAAGCTATTTTGCATTTAGTGGTTTTCTAGCCAAGGGTGGCTAGGTGTGGACGTAGGCTAATTTTGGGGTTTGGCTGAACCATGTAAAAATTGTGTGCCTATTATCTCTCTTTACTTTACTGTACTTTTATTTTTCCTGCATTAAGAATTATATCTTGTCATTACAAAATCAAAAATTAATTTTCTACTAAAACTTAAAATTTAAGATTTAACTTTTAAAATTTTTAATATCGCCCAATTCACCGCCCCCGACCCCCTCCTCTTGGATGCTACAGTGACTCACAGCGATGACATAGATCAAAAATGAGCGTGCATAAAGCGAATCAAAAGCCTTAGATAACTAGAACTATTTCTACTATAAAGAGACAATTCCATAAGCAGTAGATTGGATTGATTGTTCTTCAATTTCTCTAGTTCCCATCAGAAACACCCTAGCCTCTCGAGTAGTGGGCTCCACCATCATATCCCGATCTCTCCCTCCTCCACCACAATGGCTGTAACCTTTATCACTCCACTCACATCCATAATCACTAATGCTCTGACCACCACCTCCATATCCACTAGCACCTGCAGATCCCCCACCACCAAAGCAATAATCCCCCACCATCAATGCAATACTCTAGACTGAGCATGGTTGACAGTGATGTCCCTGCCGTCATGTTTTGGCCCATTCTTAAGGTTTACGTTTAGGCTAAGGTTTATTAGGTTTTATGGTTTAGGTTTTTTTTTAATTTATTTATTTACTTTAGGTTTAGGTTTAGGGTTTGGGGTTTAGAGTTTAGGGTTTAGGGTTAGGCTTTAGGGTTTAGGGTTTAGGGTTTAGGATTTAGGTTTTAGCATTTTAGTGTTTATGCTTTTAGGGTCTAGGGTTTAGCGTTAGGGTTTAGGATTTTCTATGGTGGTTTAGGGTTGTAGGTTTATGATTTAGCATTTATGGTTTAGAGTTTAGAATTTAGGGTTTAAGGTTTTTTAAAATAAAAAAATTAAGTAAACCGGTAGGTTTAGGTTTATTTAGTATATAGTTTATTTTTTATTTATTTTAATTTACTTTATTTTTTATATTTATCTATGTTTATTTTTTGTTTTTATTTAGTTTAGTTTTTTTATTTTATTTTAGAATTTTTATTTCAGTTTATTTTTTAGGTTTAGGTTTAGGTTTATTTTTTAGTTGAGTTTTATTTTTATTTTATTTTTTAGTTTTAGGCTTTAATTTTTATTTTTAGATTTTATTTTTTAATTTAGGTTTTAGATTTTATTTTATTTTTTCATATTTAAGTTTTAGAATTTTATTTTAGGTTTATTTTTTGATTTTATTTTTTAGTTTAGGTTTAGGTTTATTTTATTTTATTTAATTTTAAGATTAGGTTTATGTTTGGTTTATTTTAAGTTTAGGTTTAAGTTTTATTTATTTTACTATAGTTTATTTTAGTTTCGGTTTAGTTTTATTTTATTTTTTTTTATTTTAGGCTTTGGTTTTTTTTAGTTTAGGGTTTAGGTTTTATTTTTTTACCTATTTTTTGGTTTTATTTCTAGGTTTATTTTTTAGGTTTAGAATTTTATTTAGTTTTTTATTCTTAATTTAGTTTATTTTTAAATTTAATTTATTTTAGTTTAGTTTATTTAAGTTTAGGTTTAGGTTTATATTATTTTTATTTTAAGTTTAGGTTTTATTTTTAGTTTAGGGTTTCAGTTTTATTTTTTATTTATTTTTAGGTTTATTTTTTATTGTTAGGTTCTTATTTAATTTTTATTTTCTTTTATTTTATGTATATTTTATTTTTATTTTAAGTTTAATTTTTATTTTATTAGGTTTTGCATTTTTTAGTTAAGTTTAGGTTTTTATTTATTTTATTTTAATTTAGTTTTTATTTTTTTATTTTATTTTCTTTTTTAGGTTTCAGTTTTGGTTTAGCTTTCAGCTTTGTTTTTATTTTATATTATTTTAATATTTTATTTTGTTTAGGTTTTTTTATTTATTTTATTTTTAGGTTTTGTTTAGTTTAGGTTTATGTTTTTAGCTTTTTAAGGTTTAGGTTTAGGGTTTAGGTTTTAGGAGTTTATTTTAGGTTTATTTTTAGGTTTTATTTTTTAGTTTAGGATTAGGTTTATTTTTTGTTTATTTTATTTTATTTAGTTTAGGGTTTAGGTTTAATTTATTTCAGGTTTAGGTTTAGATTTTATTTATTTTAGTTTAGGTTTAGATTTATTTTAATTTGTTCATTTTATTTTATTTTTTCGGTTATGTTTTTTTTAGTGTATGATTTGGGTTTTTTTAGGTTTTTTTTAGGTTTATGTTTTAGGTTTAGGTTTTTATTTATTTTTTATTTTATTTTATTTTTGGTTTATTTTAGTTTTATTTTAGATTTAGTTTTTATCTTATTTAGGTTTTTTATTCTTAGGTTTATTTTATTTTTTAGTTTAGTTTAGGTTTTTATTTATTTTATTTTAGTGTATTTTTATTTTTTTAATTTTATTTTTAGGTTTAGGTTTTAGTTTAGGTTTTAATTTAATTTAATTTAATTTAATTTATTTAGGCTAAGGCTTTTTTATTTATTTTATTTTTAGGTTTTATTTACTTTAGGTTTAGGTTTTGAGGTTTAGTAGGCTTTAGGGTTTAGGGTTAGGGATTAGTGTTTAGGCTTTAAAGTTAAGTGTTTATGCTTTATGGTTTAGGGTTTAGGGTTTTAGGGTTTAAGATTTGGGGTTTAGGTTTTAGGGTTTATGTATAGGGTTTAGGGTTTAGTGTTTAAACTTTATGGTTTAGGATTTAGGGTTTAGGGGTTAGGGTTAGCTTAGGGTTTAAGGTTAGTTTAGGGTTTAAGGTTTAAGGTTTAAGGTTTAGAGTATAGGGTTTAGGCTTTAGGATTTTTTAGGTTTTTCATTTATAGTTTAGGGTTTAGGGTTTTATGGTTTAGGATTTAGGGTTTAGGGTTTAGGGTTAGGGTTAAGGTTTTGGGTTTAGGTTTTGGGGATTAGGGTTTAGGGTTTAGAGTTTTTGGTTGTAGGTTTAGTACTGCATGTTTAGGGTTCAGGGTTTATGGTTAATTTTAGGGTTCAGGGTTTTGGTTTTTGGGTTTAGGTTTTAGGATTTAGAGTTTAGGTTTTAGGGTTTAGGGTTTTTAAGGTTTAGCATTTAGGGTTTAGGGTTTAGGTTTTAGGTTTAGGGTTCATGTTTTAGTTTAGTGTTTAGAGTTTTTGGTTTTTTTAATAGAGAATAAATTCATATTCAACATTTCTTCTTTTTAAATTCATCAACCAAGTAGCACACCAAGTTTTCTAAGACACAAGTGACGATAGAGATAAAATATGAGCACGCATAGAGCAAATAGAAAACCCTAGATAACTAGAATGGTCTCTAGTGTAAAGAAGTCATTCCATAAGCATCAGATTGGACTGGTCATTCTTTAGTTTATTTAGCTCCCATCAGAACTACCCCGACCTCTCAAGTTGCAGCATCCACCATCATATCCCCAATCTCTCCCTCCACCACCACCACGTCTGAAACCTGTATGACTCTTCCCGCTTCCATAACCTCCACTACTCTGGACACCACCTCCATATCCACTAGCATCTCCAGATCCCCCTCCACCATTGAGATAATTGTCGCCTCCACCTTAGCCTCGACTACCAGATCTAAATTTAGCCTAGTTAATGGTGATGTACCTATCGTCAAGGTTCTGCCTATTCTTAGGGTTTAGATTTATGTTTAGGTTTATTAGGTTTTAGAGTTTAAGTTTATTTTTTAATTTATTTAGTTACTATAGGTTTAAGTTTAGGGTTTGGGTTTAAGGTTTACGGTTTAGGGTTTAAGGTTAGGGTTTAGGGTTTAGGGTTTAGCGTTTAGGGTATAAATGTTTATGCTTTTAGGGTTTAGGGTTTAAGGTTTAGGGTTTTTTTATGGTTTAGGGTTTAGAGTTTAGGGTTTATGATTTTGGGTTTAGGGTTTAGGGTTTAGGGCTTAGGAATTAGGGTTTATAGTTTTTTTTAAAAAAAAATCAATAAACTAGTAGGTTTATGTTAATTTAGTTTATTTTTTATTTATTTTAGTTTATTTTATTTTTTATTTTTATTTAGTTTAGTTTATTTATTTTGGTTTATTTATTTTAATTTAGGTTTTTTATTTTAGTTTATTTTTTAGGTTTGCGTTAAGGTTTACCTTTATTTTTAGTTGAGTTTTTATTTTATATTATTTTTTAGGTTTAGGTTTTTCTTTAAGGTTTAGGTTTAGGTTTTAGTTTTATTTTCTTAGGTCTAGGTTTTAGGTATTTATTTTAGGTTTATTTTTAGGATTTATTTTTTAGTTTAGGTTTAGGTTTAATTTAAATTTATTATATTTTTTTAGTTTTGGTTTAGGTTTAGTTTATTTTAGGTTAAGGTTTAGGTTTTATTTATTTTAGTTTAGTGTATTTTAGTTTAGGTTTCGGTTTATTTTATTTTTATTTTAGGTTTAGGTTTTTTTTGTAGTTTAGGGTTTAGTTTTTTTTTTATTTTTAGGTTTATTTTTAAAGTTTAGGTTTTTATTTTATTTTTATTTTATTTTGTTTTATTTTTAATTTATTTTTATTTTATGTTTAGTTTTTATTTTATTTAGGTTTTTTATTCTTAAGTCTATTTTTTTTAATTTAGCTTAGGTTTTCCTTTATTTTATTTTAGTTTATTTTTATTAGTTCATTTTATTTTATTTTTAGGTTTAGATTTAGGTTTTAATATAAGTTTTTATTTTATTTTATTTTACTATTTTATTTAAATTAATATACTTTTATATATTTTACTTTTAGGTTTTATTTAGTTTAGGTTTAGGGTTTTGTGTTTTAGGGTTTAGGGATTAGAATTTAGTGTTTAGGATTTATGGTTTAAGGTTTTTAGGGTTTAGGGTTTAAGGTTAACTTAGGGTTTAGGATATTTTTTTTAAAATTAAGTAAACTAGTAGGTTTTAGTTTATTTAGTTTATTTTTTATTTATTTAAGTTTATTTTTATTTTTATTTATGTTAACTTTTTATTTTAATTTAATTTAATTTATTTTTTTAGGTTTATTTATTTTAGTTTAAGTTTTTTATTGTAGTTTATTTTTTAGGGTAGGTTTAGGTTTATGTTTATTTTTTAGTTGTGATTTATTTTTATTTTTATTTTTAGGTTTAGGTTTTATTTTTTATTTTTAGGTTTTAGTTTAGGTTTCATTTTATTTTTTTAGGTTTAGGTTTTAGGTTTATTTTTAGGTTTTATTTTTTAGTTTAGGTTTAGGTTTATTTTAATTTTTTTTTATTTAGTTTAGGTTTAGGTTTTATTTATTTTCGTTTAGTTTATTTTAGTTTTGGTTTATGTTTATTTTATTTTATTTAATTTATTTTTATTTAAGGTTTAGGTTTTTTTTTAGTTTAAGGTTTAGGTTTTAATTTTTATTTATTTTTAGGATTATTTTTTTGATTTATGTTTTTATTTAGTTTTTATTGTAGGTTTATTTTATGTTTAGTTTTATTTTATTTAGTTTTCTTAAGTTTATTTTATTTTTTAGTTTAGTTTAGTTATTATTTATTTTAATTTACTTTATTTTTTATTAGTTTATTTTATTTTATTTTCGCTTAGTTTAGGTTTTATTTTGTTTTTATTTTATTATATTTTATTTAGGTTTAGGTTTTTGTATTTAGTTTATTTTTAAGTTTTATTTTATTTAGATTTAGGATTTTAGGTTTTTAGGGATTATGGTTTAGGGTTTAGGATTTTAGGGTTAAGGGTTTTAGGGTTTAAGGTTTAGGGTTGGGGGTTAGGGTTTAGTGTCTAGGCTTTAGGCTATAGGGTTTTAGGGTTTAGGGTTTAGGGTTTAGGATTTAGGGTTAGCCTAGGGATTAGGGTTTACTTAGGGTTTAGGGTTTAAGCTTTTAGCTTTAAGCTTTAGGGTTTAGGGTTTTTAAGGTTTAGGGTTAGTTTAGAGTTTAGTTTAGGGTTTAGGGTTTATGGTTTAGGGTTAATTTAGGGTTATAGTTTATAGTTTAGGGATTTTAAGGGTTTAGGTTTTAGGATTGTAGGTTTAAGGTTTAGGGTTAGTTTTAGGGTTTAGGGTTTTTTTTGGGTTTAGGGTTAGTTTTAGGGTTTAGGGTTTTTTTTGGGTTTAGGGTTTAGGGTTTAGGGTTTAGGATTTAGTGTTTAGAGTTTAGGGTTTAGTGTTTTAGGGTTTATGGTTTATGGTTTAGTGTTTTAGAATTTATGGTTTAGGATTTAAAGTTTAGCTTTTAGGTTTAGGGTTCCTATTTTAGTTTACGGTTTAGTGTTTTCAGTTTGTTATTTTTTTAAGATAGAATAGATTTAGATTCAAAATTTGTTCTTTTCGATTTCATCAACCAAGTAACACACTAAGTTTTCTAAGACACAAGCGATGACAAAGATAAAAAATGAGCACACGTAAAGCAAATAAAAACCCTAGATAACTAGAACCATCTTTATTGTAAAGACACAATTCCATAAGCAGCAGATCGGATCGGTCGTTCTTTAGTTTCTTGAGTTCCCATGAGAACCACCCCGACCTCTCGGGTAGAAAGATCCACCATCATATCCTCGATCTCTCCCTCATCCACCACCACGGTTGTAACCTCCATCACACCTCCTGCCTTCTTAAACACCGCTTCAACCACCACCTCCATATTCACTAGTACCTCCAAATCCCCCCCCTCCCCCCACCCTATGATAATTGTCTCCTCCTCCTTCGCCTCCACCGCCAGATCAAGCCTGAGCTTGGTTGACAATGATGTTCTTGTCATCAGGGTTCTCCCTATTCTTAGGGTTTAGGTTTAGGTTTATTAGGTTTTATGGTTTAAGCTTATTTTTTAATTCTTCTAATTACTTTATGTTTAGGTTTAGAGTTTAGGGTTTTAGGTTACAGGTTAGGGTTTAGGGTTTAGGGTTTAAGGTTTATGGTTTAAGGTTTTAAGATTTATGCTTTTATGGTTTAGGGATTATGGTTTAAGATTTTTTAGCATTTAAGATTTAGGGTTTAGGGTTGTAGGCTATAGCTTTAGTGTTGTAGGTTTAGGTTTAGGATTTAGGTTAGTTTTAGGGTTTAAAGTTTAGGGTTTAGATTTAGGTTTAGGGCTTTGGTTTATTATTTTTAGTTGATTTAGTTATTTAAGTTTAGGTTTAGGGTTTAGGGTCTGGTCAAGGTTTAGGGTTTAGGGTTTAGGTTTAGGGTTTAGGGTTTTAAGTTTAGGTTTAAGTAGCATTTAGGGTTCTGATTTATGGTTTAGGTTTAGGTTTATGCTTGGGTTTAGTTGGGGTTGGTGTTTGTTTATTTTAGGGTTTAAGGTTTAGGGTTTAGTGTTCAGGGTTGTAGGTTTAGTGTTGTACGTTTAGGGTTTAGGGTTAATTTTATTCTCATGTTTACTTTATTTTTTAGTTTAGTTTTCATTTTTATTGATTTTATTTTAGTTTATTTTATTTTTAGGTTTAGGTTTATTTTTTGGTTTAATTTTTTTTTATTTTATTATCTTATTTAGGTTTACCTTTTTTATTTATTTTATTTTTAGGTTTTATTTAGTTTAGGTTTAAGTTTTAAGTTTTTAGGGTTTAGGGTTTAGGGTTTAGGGTTTAAGGCTTTTGGGTTTAGGGTTTTGGGTTCAGGGCTTAGGCTTAGGGTTTAAGGTTTAGGGCTTAGGGTTTCGTGTTTAGGCCTCAGGGTTTAGGGATTTTAGGATTTAGGGTTTAGGGTTTTTTATTTGGAGTTTAGTGTTTTAGGGTTTACAGTTTAGAATTTAGCATTGTAGGTTTAGGGTTTAGGGTTTATTGTCAGTTTTAAGGTTTAGGGTTTCGGATTAGGTTTTTTTTATTTTTTATTTTATTTTGTTTTTAGGGTTTAAGATTTAGGGTTTAGGGTTTAGGATTTAGGTTTTAGGTTTAAGGTTCAGGTTTTAGTTTAGGGATTTTGGTTTTTGGATTTTTTTTTCTAATAGAGAATAAATTAAGTTATTTTTTAACAAGGTTCTGCCCATTCTTAGGGTTTAGGCTTAGGTTTAGTTTTGCTAGGATTGAAGGTTTAGTTTATTTTTTAAATATTTTAGTTACTTTATGTTTAGATTTAGGGTTTACTATTAAGGTTTAGGGTTTTTTTAACTTAAATGATTCCATATCAAACAAGACATTATCCTTTAACAACTAATAAAATAGGATAAAATAAAATGCAATTAAAAAAAATCACAAAAAATGTATTTCAAAAAATGATTTAACTCTTAGAGATAATAAAATAAGATTTTATAGTAGGCCAACAAAGCTTAGTCGAATAACTATCATCATCAAATTCCTCACCAGGCTCTTCCTTCTTCCCCACAAGCGAGCGGCAGCGAGTCGGGCCAACCACATCAAATTTACTAAGATCCTTCAAATATTCCTTAACTTTCTCGGCCTGTGGGTATATGTAATTAGTGGAAATCATGATAGCGAGGACATTCTTGTAAGCGTTCATGAACATGTGGGGTGCTACATCAACGGTGGGATAAGAGAGGGCCAGCGAGAGAGAAGTGGTCATTGAAAGGCTTGCCGAAAACTTCTTGATGAGATCATCTAGAGTGAGGTCAAGCACATTAGGACTGAACACCGAACCATCATTATATAGAGACTAGATGACAAGGCCATAAAAGAATGGCCTAATACCCAACTTAGCCAGGATAACAGCCTTTGAAGATCCAGACTGTTGCAAGGAGGAACCTAATGTCAATAGGTACAACAAGACCAACATGGGCAAGAGAACCAACTTTGTATTTCATAACCTCTTCACTTACTTCTTTAAGATCATCTTTAATAAAAATCAGCTCAACTAGGGTTTAGGGTTATAGTGTTTATGCTTTTAGGGTTTAGGGTTTAGGGTCCAGGGTTAGGGTTTAGGGTATAGGGTTTAGGATTTAAGGTTTAAGGTTTAGGGTTTAGGGTTTAAGGTTTAGGAATTAGGGTTTATGGTTATTTAGAGTTTAGGCTTTAGGGTTTAGGGCTTAGGGTTGTAGGTTTACTGTTGTAGATTTAGGGTTTAAGGTTTAGGTTTAGTTTTATTATTTAGGGTTTAGTGTTTAAGGTTTTGAATTTAGGGTTTATGGGTTTTTTGTTTTTAAAAAAAAAGTAAATTAATAGGTTTAGGTTTATTTAATTTCTTTTTTATTTATTTTAGTTTATTTTATGTTATATTTTTATTTAAGTTTATTTTTTATTTTTATTTAATTTAGTTTATTTATTTTAGGTTTATCTATTTTTAGTTTAAGAATTTCATTTTAATTTATTTTTTAGGTTTAGGTTTAGGGTTTATTTTTTATTTTAGTTATTATATTTTTTTTTTTTTTAGGTTTAGGTTTTATTTTTTAAATTTAGGTTTATGTTTAGGTTTTTATTTTATTTTTTTAGGTTTAGGTTTTATGTTTTTATTTTAGGTTTATTTTTATTTTTTATTTTTTAGTTTAGCTTTAGGTTTATTTTTAGTTTATTTTATTTTAATTTAGGTTAGGTTTAGGTTTTATTTATTTTAGTTTAGTTTATTTTAGTTTAGGTTTAGGTATAGTTTCTTTTAAGTTTAGGTGTAGGTGTATTTTTAGGTTTAGCTTTTTTTTTAGTTTAGGGTTTAGGTTTTATTTTTTATTTAAGTTTAGGTTTTCTTTTTAAGTTTATTTTTTTGGTTTTGGTTTTTATTTAAGTTTGTTTAATTTTCTTTTGGGTTTATTTTATTTTTATTTTATGTTTATTATTTATTTTATTTAGGTATTTTTATTCTTAGGTTTATTTTATTTTTTAGTTTAGTTTAGGTTTTTATTTATTATATTTTATTATATTTTTATATTTTATTTTATTTAATTTTTATGTTTAGGTTGAGGTTTTGGTTTAGGTTTTTATTTTATATTATCTTTTATTTTATTTAGTTTTAGGTTTTTTTAGGTTTTATTTAGTTTAGGTTTAGGTTTTTAGGTTTTTAGAGATTAGGGTTTAAGGTTTTAGGGTTTTAAGGTTTAGGGTTTCAAGATTTAGGATTTAGGTTAGGGATTAGGCTTTAAGGTTTATGGGTTTAGTGTTTAGGCTTTAAGGTTTAAGGTTTTTATGGTTTTGGGTTTAGGGTCGAGGGTCGAGGGTTTAGGGTTTGGGGTTTAAGGTTTTAGGGTTTAGGGCTTAAGCTTTAGGGTGTAGGGTTGTAGCTTTAGGATTTAGGGTTAGTTTTATGGTTTAGCGTTCATTTTTTTTATTTTTTTATTTTTAGGGTTAAGTGTTTAGGGTTTAGGGTTTAGGGTTCATGTTTTAGTTTAGGGTTTAGGGTTTTTAATTTTTTTTAATAGATAATAAATTATGATTCAACATTTCTTCTTTTTGATTTTATCAACCAAGTAACACCCCAAGTTCCCTAGGACACAAGCGATGACATAAATAAAAAATGAGCTTGCATAGAGAAAATCAAAAACCCTAGATAATTAGAACCCTTTCTACTATAAATGCAGTTCCATAAGCAGCAAATCGGATCGATTGTTCTTCAGTTTCTCCAGTTCTGATCATAACCACCCCGGCCTCTCGAGTAGCAATATCAACCATCATATCCCGGATCTCTCCTTCCACCACCACCATGGTTATAACCTCTATCACTCTTCTTAGCTCCATAACCACCAACTCTCTAACCACCACCACCATATCCACCAGCATATCAAGATCCCCCACCACCACTATGATAACCGCCGCCTTTGCCTTTGCCTTCCCTACTAAATCTAGACTGAGCCTGGTTGATGGTGATGTTCCTGCCATCAAGGTTCTGCCCATTGTTAGGGTTAAGGTTTATGTTTAGGTTTAGGTTTATTAGGTTTTAGGGTTTAGGTTTATTTTTTTTAATTAATTTAGTAACTTTAGGTTTAGGTTTAGGGTTAGGTATTTAGGGTTGAGGACTTAGGGTTAAGGTTTAGGGTTTAGAGTTTAGGGTTTAGAGTTTTAAGGTTTATACTTTTAGGGTTTAGGTTTAGGGTTAGGGATTAGGGATTAAGGATTAGGGCTTAGGGTATTCTAGGGTTTAAGGTTAGCTTAGGGTTTAGATTTTAGGGTTAGTTTAGAGTTTAGCATTTAGGGATTTAGGGTTTAAGGTTTAGGGTTTAAAGTTTACGGTTAGGGTTAGGGTTTAAGGTTTAGGGTTTAGGGTTTAGGGTTTAAGGTTTTGGGTTTAGGGTTAATTTAGGGTTTAAGGTTTAGAGTTATAGGTTTAGGGTAGGTTTTAGGGTTTATGTTTTAGGATTTAAGGTTTAGGATTTAGGGTTTAGGGTTTAGGGTTTAGGGCATAGGGTTTATGGTTTTAGGGTTTTTTTTTTTAAATTAACGTAGGGGTATTTTATTGCCACAAAATGAGGGTTACAAGGTCCTTAAAGGGGATAAACTCTACCTATCAAAGAGCCTGTCAGCCTAAGGAGTAAATCCCCTAAGTACATCCAAAAGCAAAAGAAAGCATTGAAGCAATCAAAAGATACAAGATGATTAACATAATAAGCTAAAGTAAGATTAAAGCCATTGCTGAGGATGTGTGAATGCTGATAGTATGGAGCACGAAAATAAGAAAAGAGAAACACACAAAGTTATAATGAGAGAGAGATTAGAATAGTTAAGGTAATATAGACAAAAAGATAGAAGGAAATAATATGATATGAGTATCTTAATGTGGAAATGTGATAGAAGGCTCAGCTCAATCAAACCCGATGGGCAAGTATGAGCATTTAAACTTCTAAGGGTTGCATCACATTTACTACCAAACCAAAAGAGTGAGATCATCACAGCCATCATAGCCAACAAACCTGTGAGAAGGTAGCACCCAGTTGTTGATAATCTTGTGAGCTTTATTACCTACAAACCTAAACAAAATCGTATTTATGCATCTGAAATAGGTCAGCATAGAAACCATCCACAGGAAAGTAGCAGCAGAAGAAGTAGCCTCCTGAAATCCTGCTAAGCAAGTCAATGAGTCTTTAAATGACACCATCCCAGTTATAAGATATATAAATGAATCTGTCAGGCCAGAAGTACAGCTTAGGGGTAGATGCAAAGTCTAGAAAGTAAGCCCAATCAAAATAATGAATGCAGATTGGTACAAGCCCCTTATTAGTATCCATATCAATAGTTGGAAAGAAATAATTGTAAGGGAAGGCAGCAAAATCAGAAGCCCAAGAAAATAGCAAATAAGCAAGACAGCAAAAGCCAGTAGCAGTTCATAATACCATGAAGACAACAAGATAGGAAAATACAGAAACAGCTCATAATACCACCCCTTAATAATAAAGATTATATTCCAAGGAGTAAGCACAAACCTGACTGGTCCCAGATTAGAAAAATTGGGGGTCCAGATATGATCCCTATGGGAATCCAGAAAATAAGATAGTAGATAACCAAGAGTAAAAGGCCCTGTGTAAACAAAGCCAAGACATGAAAGGACCGCATAGAGATTGCATTCCAGGATAGATACCCAAATAGAAACCACTGAAGAATCCAGAAAAAACAAGGCAGTAGATAACCAAGATAAGAAGACAGTAATAGAGCACAAGCCATTCTGGTCCCAGTTGGGAATATAAATAATAAGGGTAATGTAGATCACAGCTATCAGATAATAAGCAATACCCTAGATAGAAATAGCAAGGGCACTCAGAGAAACCACCCCAACAACAAAATAGTTAGAGCAACAGGGATACAAATTAGGATCCACATTAGAATCTAGAAAAATAAGATAGCAAATAACCAAGACAAAAAAATAGCCAAGGCAGTAGCATCCAAGACAGCCACGGCCAAGATAGGAAGGGACAACATAGTACCATAATTCAGAAAAGCCACAACCCAGACACCAATGACCAAAACAAATAGAAATAGCATAATCTGGATGAGCATAAAAAAATAAATTAAGAAACCAGCAGTGAAAGGTAAATCAGCAAAGTCCCAGCCTAAGTTACCAGAAATTACAGATTAAAGTACGGTAGATTAAGAGATAAAAGATAATGTATGTAGAGACAAATTTGATCTGAAAATCAAAGGTACCACATAAGGAACATTCATTTGACAATAATATCCCAATTACCCACAATCCTTTAGCTTGCCATAATAATAATCATTGAGAGTATACAAACCATATGTTAAGATCCAGTAGAATAGTTGATTAGGCAGTGATCTTACTAGCACTAAAAGGGATGCTATAGCGTTAAGACAAGTATACGAGAGACAATGATAAATCAAATCCACAAACATCCAAAGTCTTAAAACAGCAATAGGTAACATTAGACTATAGTACCTCTCAAATAGAAATGACACTCCAATCCAAGAAGGTAACAGCACAAACCCAATAGATGCAGGATTACAATATAAATAATGACTGTAGATATGATTCACAGCCACCCTGAAATGAGCAGCAACCCAGCCAAAAATAATCCGGGAAATCAGAAAGTCACTCCCATTAGAGAAACTAATGCAACATTGTAAGCCACTAGAATATAAAATAAGAAGATGATTCCAAGTAGAGACATCATTACCAAGCAGGAATTTTAAGATAATAAAGGTCCAAAACCATAACTTGCTAAGAGGAGTAGGCAAGATGGCAAAAAAATAGCGGGAGGAAAACTGGAGAAGCGTAAGAAAAAATTTGTAGCGACAACCCAAAGAGATAATTTCTTCCCTTGCAGGAAAGCATGCTGAGGTTAGGCAATATATAAGCAAGGACAACCTATGCAGAAGAAGTCCGAGCCCAATAGCCAACCAAAATCCTTTCGGAATAAGTGTTGAAACCTTTATGAATTAGGCCTTTAAGGAGGAAAGAGTCCCAAGGAATGTAAGCATCAGCCAAAGAAATACTATAATCATCAAAATAAAAACTGCAACCAGCATAATGCACACTTGCTTTTAGGGTTTAGAGTTTAGGGTTTAGGGTTTACGGTTTAGAATTTAGAGTTTAGGGTTTTTTCTTTATATTAATTAAATTGATAGGTTTAGGTTTATTTAGTGTATATTTTATTTATTTCAATTTATTTTATTTTTTTTTTTTTTTTTAGGTTTATGTTTATTTTTTATTTTTTTGGTTTAGGTTTAGGGTTTTGTTTTATTTTTTTTAGGTTTAGGTTTTAGGTTTTTTATTTGGTTTTAATTTTTTAGTATAAGTTAAAGTTCATTTTTAGTTTATTTTATTTTATTTACTTTAGGTTTTTGTTTAGTTTATTTTAGGATTAGGTTCATATTTTATTTATTTTAGTTTAGTTTATTTTATTTTTATTTTATATTTAGTTTTTTTTTAGTTTAGGGAGTGGATTTTATTTTTTATTTTTTTAGGTTTTATTTTTAGGTTTATTGTTTAGGGTTTAAAGTTTAGGGGTTAAGATTTAGTGTTTAGGGTTAGGGTTAAGGGTTTAACATTTAGGGTTTAGGGTTTAGGGTTTAGGGTTTATGGTTTTAGGGTTTATGGTTTTAGGGTTTAGAGTTTAGGGTTTTGGGTTAGGGATTAGGGTTTAATGTTTAGGGTTTTTTAGGGTTTTTGGTTTAGGGTATAGTATTTAGGCTATATGGTTTAGTATTTTTAGGGTTTAGGACTTAGGGCTTAGGGTTAAGGGTTAGTTCAGGGTTTACGAATTAAAGTTTAAGGTATAGGCTTTAGCGTTTAGGGATTTTAGGGTTTAAGGTTTAGGGTTAGTTAAGAGTTTAGGGTTTAAGGTTTTAAGGTTTAGGGTTTAGGGTTAAGTGTTTAGTGTTTAGGGTTTTGGATTAGGGTTAGGATTTAGGGTCTTTAGGGTAATTTTTAGGGTTTAGGTTTTAAGCTTTAGGGTTCAATGTTTAGGGTTTAGGGTTTATGGTTTTTTTCTTTAAATTAAGTAAACCAGTAGGTTTAGATTTATTTAGTTTATTTAGTTTATTTTTTAATTATTTTAGTTTATTTTATTTTTTATTTTTATTTAGTTTAGTTTATTTATTTTAGGTTTATTATTATAGTTTAGGTTATTTTTATTTTATTTTATTTTTTGGGTTTAGGTTTAGGTTTATTTTTTATTCTTAGTTTTGTTTTAATTTTATTTTATTTTTTAGGTTTGGGTTTTATTTTTTATTTTTAAGTTTAGGTTTAGGTTTTTATTTTATTTTTGTAAGTTTAGGTTTTTTGTTTTTATTTTAGGTTTATTTCTAGCTTTTATTTTTAGTTTAGGTTTAGGTTTAGGTTTTATTTATTTTAGTTTAGTTTATTTTTGTGTAGGTTTAAGTTTATTTTATTTTTATTTTAGGTTTAATTTTTTTTTACTTTAGGGTTTAGGTTTTATTTTTTTATTTATTTTTAAGTTTTATTTTTACGTTTATTATTTATGGTTTAGGGTTTAATGTTTAGGGTTTAGGGTTAGGGATTAGGGTTTAGGGTTTAAGGTTTCGGCTTTAGGGATTAGGGTTTAGGGTTTAGTGTTTAAGCTTTAGAGTTTAGCATTTTAGTGTTTAGGGTTTAGGTTTAGCTTAGAGTTTAGGGTAACATTTAGGATTTAAGGTTTAAGGTTTAGGGTTTAGGCTTTAGCATATAGAGTTCTTTGGGTTTAGGGTTTAGGCTTTAATGTTAGTTAAGGGTTTAGGGTTTAGGGTTTTATGGATTAGGGTTTAGGGTTAGGGTTAGGGTTTAGCGTGTAGGGTGTAGTGTTTAGGGTTTAGTGTTTAGGGTCTAGGGTTTAGGGTTAGTTTTAGGGTTTAGGGTTTATGGATTTGGATTTAGGGATTAGGGTTTATGGTCTTTTTTAAATTAAGTAAATATGTAAGTTTATGTTTATTTAGTTTATTTCTTATTTATTTTAGTTTATTTTATTTTTTTATTTAGGTTTATTTTTTATTTTTATTTAGTTTAGTTTATTTATTTTAGGTTTATTTATTATATTTTAGTTTACTTTTTAGGTTTAGGTTTAGGTTTATGTTTATTTATTAGTTTAGTTCTATTTTTATTTTATTTTTTAGGTTTAGGCTCTATTTTTTATTTATAGGTTCATGTTTAGGATTTTTTTTTTGGTTTACATTTTAGGTTTTTATTTTATGTTTATTTTAGGTTTTATTTTTTATTTTAGGTTTAGGTTTATTTTTAATTCAGTTTATTTTATTTAGGTTAGGGTTTAGGTTTAGTTTATTTTAGGTTTAGGTTTAGGTTTTATTTATTTTAGTTTAGTTTATTATGATTTAGGTTTAGGTTTATTTTATTTGTTTATTTTAGATTGAGTTTTTTTTAGTTTAAGGTTTAGGTTTTATTTTTATTTATTTTTTACGTTTATTTTTTAGCTTTAGGTTGTTATTTAGTTTTTATTTTAGGTTTTTTTTATGTTTATTTTCCATTTAGATTTAAATTTTTATTTTTAGTTGCATTTTAACTTTTTGTTTAGTTTTTATTTATATTTATTTTACTTTTGTTTAGTTTTTATTTTTTTATTTTATTTTTTGGTTTAAGTCTAGGTTTAAGTTATAGTTTAGGTTTTTATTTTATTTAGGTTTAGGTTTTTTATTTATTTTCTTTTTAGGTTTAGGTTTTTACATTTTTCAGGTTTGGGGTTTAGCATTTATGGTTTAGGATTTTAGGTTTAAAGTTTAGGGTTTAAGGTTGTAGTTTTTAGGGTTTAGTGTTTAGGGTTTAGGATTTTAGGTTTTAGGGTTTAGGGTTTACGATTTAGGGTTTAAGGTTTAGGGTTTTAGGGTTTAGGGTATAGGGTTTAGGGTAAGTTTTAGGATTTTAGGTTTAAGGTTAGGGTTTTATTTATTTAATATTTAGTATTTATTTATTTTTAGGGTTTAGGGTTTGTTGTTTAGTTTAGGCTTTAGGATTTTTGGTTTTTTCTAATAGAGAACAAATTCAGAGTCAAGATTTCTTCTTTTTGATTTCATCAGGTTTTCTAAGACACAAGCAACAACATAGACCAAAAATGAGCACACATAGAGCAAATCAGAAACCCTAGATACCTAGAATCGTCTATATTATAAAGACATAGTTCCATAAGCAGTAGATCGGATCTACCATTCTTCAATTTCTCTAGTTCCCATTAGAACCACACAGACCTCTCAAGTAGCAGGATCCACCATCATATCCCCAATCTCTCCCTCGGCCACCACCACGGCTGTAACCTCGATCGCTTCTCCCACCTCCATAACCACCATTGCTCTGACCACCACCTCCATATCCATCAGCACATCTAGATCTCCACCACCACTATGCTAAATGCCACCTCCACCTTCGCTTCCATAACCAGATCTAGATTGAGTCTAGTTGACGGTGATGTTCCAACCGTCAAGATTCTGCCCATTCTTAGGGTTTAGGTTTATGTTTAGGTTTATTAGATTTTAGGGTTTATGGTTTAGGGTTTATGGTTTAAGGTTTTAGGGTTTATGTTTTAATGGTTTAGTGTTTAGGGTTAGGGTTTAGGGTTTAGGCTTTAGGGTTTATGGTTTAATGTTAGTGTTTAGTGTTTAGGGTTTATGGTTGTAGGTTTGGTGTTGTAGGTTTAGGGTTTAGGGTTAGTTTCAGGGTTAGTTTTACGGTTTATGATTTATGGTTTAGGGTTTAAGGTGTAGGGTATAGGTTTTTGGGTTTTTCTAAACTAGCAGGTTTAGGTTTATTTAGCTTATTTTTTATTTATTTTAGTTTATTTTATCTTTTATTTAAATTTAGGTTTATTTTTTATTTTTATTTAGTTTAGTTTATTTAGTTTAGTTTATTTATTTTAATTTTATTTATTTATTTTGCATTTTTTATTTTAGTATATTTTTTAGGTTTAAGTTTAGTTTTAGGTTTATTTTTTAATTGAGTTTTATTTTTATTTTATTTTCTAGGTTTACGTTTTATTTTTTTCTTTTAGGTTTAAGTTTAGATTTTAGATTATTATTTTAGGTTATATTTTTTAGTTTAGGTTTAGGTTTTTTTTAAAATTATTTTATTTTATTTAGTCTTGGGTTAGGTTTAGGTTTAGTTTAATTTAGGTTTAGGCTTAGGTTTTATTTATTTGGGTTTAGTTTATTTTAGTTTAGGTCAAGGTTTATTTTATTTTATTTATTTATGTTTAGCTTTTTTTTAGATCAGGTTTAGGTTTTATTTTTTATTTAGTTTTAGGTTTATTTTTTAAGTTTTGGTTTCTATTTAGTTTTTATTTTATTTTATTTTAGGTTTATTTTATTTTTCTTTTACATTTAGTTTTTAATCTAATTAGGTTTTATATTTTTATGTTTATTTTTTTAGTTTAGTTTAGGTTTTTATTTATTTTAGTTTAGTTATATTTTATATTTTATATTTTATTTTATTTCTAGGTTTATGTTTAGGTTTTGGTTTAGATTTAGGTTTAGGCTTTAGTTTATGTTTTTTTTATTTAGGTTTAAGTTTTATTATTTATTTTATTTTTAGGTTCTATTTAGTTTAGGTTTAGGTTTTTAGGTTTTTAGGGTTTAGGGTTTAGGGTTTAAGGTTTAAGGTTTGGGATTTAAGGTTTAGGATTTAGGGTTGTAGGTTTTAGGGTTTAGGGTTTAGGGTTTAGGGTTCGGGGTTTAGGGTTAGTTTTAGGGTTTAGAGTTTAAGGTTTATGTTTTTTTATTTTTTTTCATCTTTTTTATTTACAATTTAGGATATAGGGTTTTTAAGTGTTTAGGGTATAATGGCTTTTTTTTTTAAATTAAGTAATCCGATAGGTTTAGGTTTATTTAGTTTATTTAGTTTATTTTTTTATTTATTTTGGTTTCTTTTTATTTAAGCTTATTTTTATTTTTATTTCTTTTAGTTTATTATTTTAGTTTATGGTTTTTATTTTAGTTTATTTTTTAGGTTTAGGTTTAGGTTTATGTTTATTTTTTAGTTTAGTTTCCTTTTTATTTTATTTAGGGTTTGAGTTTAGGGTTTAGGGTTTTAGGGTTTAGGTTTTCAGGGTTTAGAATTTATGGTTAAGGTTTAAAGTTTAAGGTTTATGGTTTAGTTAAAGGTTTTGAGGGTTTAGGATTTACGGTTTAGGGTTTAGGATTTAGAGTTTAGGGATTAGGGTATAGGGTTTAGGGTTATTGGTTTTTTAGGGTTTAGGGTTTAGGGTTTATGGTTTAGGATTATGATTTAAGGTTAGTTTTAGGGTTTACGGTTTAGGGATTAGGGTTTAGGATTTAGAGTTTAGTGTTTAGGGTTTAGGGTTTAGAGTATTTTTTTTTATTACGTAAACCGGTAGGTTTAGGTTTATTGTTTTATTTTATTTTTTATTTTTATTTAAGTTTATTTTTTATTTTTATTTAGTTTACTTTACTTATTTTAGGTTAATTTTTTTAATTTAGGTTTTTTATTTTAGTTTATTTTTTAGGTTTAGGTATAGGTTTAGGTTTAGGTTTACATTTATGTTTATTTTTTAGTTTAGTTTTATTTTTAGTTTATATTTTAGGTTTAGGTTTTATTTTAAATTTTTTTAGTTTAGGTTTTTATTTTGTTTTTTTAGGTTTAGATTTTTTGTTTTTATTTTAAGGTTTTATTTTTTAGTTTAGGTTTATATTTATTTATAGTTTATTTTATTGTATTTAGTTTAGGTTTTAAGTTTAGTTTATTTTAGGTTTAGGTTTTATTTATTTTAGTTTAGTTTACTTTAGTTTTGGTTTAGGTTTTTTTTTAATTTAGGGTTTACGTTTATTTTTATTTAATTTTAGTTTTATTTTTTAGGTTTAGTTATTTATTTAGTTTTTTTATTTTATTTTAGGTTTTTTATTTTTATTTTACATTTAGTTTTTATTTTATTTAGGTTTTTTTTTTCATTTAGTTTAGGTTTTTATTTATTTGATTTTAGTTGAGTTTTATTATTTATTTTATTTTATTTTTAGGTTTAGGTTTTAGTTTAGGTTTTTATTTTATTTTTTTTATTTTATTTTATTTAGGTTTAGGTGTTTTTATTTATTTTATTTTTAGGTTTTATTTAGTTTAGGTTTAGGTTTTTAGGTTTTAGAGTTTAGGGTTTTGGGTTTAGGATTTTGGGTTTAGGGTTGTAGGTTTTAGGGTTTAGGGTTTAGGGTTTTGGGTTTAGGATTTAGGGTTTAGGGATTAGGGTTTAGAGTTTTAGGGTTTAGGGTTTAGTTTTTTTATTTGTTTTTATTTTTTATATTTTTTTAAATTAAGTAAATTGAGAGGTTTATATTTATTTAGTTTATTTAATTTATTTTTTATTTTTTATTTAAGCTTATTTTTATTTTTTAGTTTACTTTATTTATTTTAGGTTTACATATTTTAGTTTATTTTGTAATTTTAGGTTAATGTTTAGGTTTATTTTTAAGATTAGTTTTAGTTTTATTTTATTTTATATTTTTAGTCTTATGTTTAGGTTTTATTTTGTTTTTAGGTTTATGCTTTAGGTTTATTTTTGGGTATTTTTTTTTAGTTTAGGTTGAGGTTTATTTTTAGTTAATTTTTTTATTTAGTTTATGTTCAGGTTTAAGTCTACTTTATTTTAGGTTTAGATTTACATTTGATTTATTTTAGTTTAGTTTATTTTAATTTAATTTTAGGTTTATTTTATTTTTATTTTAGGTTTAGTTTCTTATTTTAGTTTAGGGTTAGGTTTAATTTTTTATTTATTTTTAAGTTTATTTTTTTAGGTTTAGGTTTTTATTTAGTTTATATTTTATTTTATTTTAGGTTTATTTTATTTTTATTTTAGTTTTTGTTTTAATTTACTAAGGTTTTTTATTTTTTTGGCTTTGTTTAAGTTTTTACTTATTTTATTTAGTTTATTTTTTTTTCTTTTTAGGTTTTGGTAAAGGTTTAGGTTTTAGTTTATGTTTTTATTTAATTTTACTTTTTTATTTTCTTTTGGTTTAGGTTTTTTTATTTTTTTATTTTTTATGTTTTATTTAGTTTAGGTTTAAGTTTTTAGCTTTTTGGGGTTTAGTACTTAGGCTTTAGGCTTTAGGTTTATTTTTAGGCTTTCTTCTTTAGTTTGTTTTAGGTTTATTTTTAGTTGATTTTATATTATTTATTTTAGGGTTTAAGCTTAATTTATTTTAATTTTAGGCTTAAATTTAATTTATTTTAGTTTAATTTATTTTAGTTTAGGTTTAGGTCTATTTTATTTTGCTTAATTTATTTTTATTTTAAGTTTAGGTTTTTTTTAGTTTAGAGTTTAGGTGATTTTTATTTATTTTTAGATTTTATTTATAAGTTTATTTTTTAAGTTTAGGTTTTTATTTATTTTTATTTAATTTGATTTTAGGTTTATTTTATTTTTAATTTAGTTTAAGTTTTTACTTATTTTATTTTAGTGTATTTTTATTTATTTTATTTTATTTTATTTTTAGGTTTAGGTTTAAGTTTTAGTTTATGTTTTTATCTTATTTTATCTATTATTATATTTAGGTTTAGGTTTATTTATTTATTTTATTTTTGAGTTTTATTTACTTTTGGTTTAGGTTTTTTAGGTTTTTAAGTTTTTAGGGTTTAGGGTTTGGGGTTTAGGGTTTAAGCTTTTAGGGTTTAGGGTTTTAGGGTTTTGGGTTAAGGGTTAGGGTTTAAGGTTTAGGGTTTAGGGTTTAGGGTTTAGTGTTTAGTCTTTAAGGTTTAGGGTTTTTAGGGATAAGGGTTTAGCGTTAGCTCTAGTTTTAGGAATAGTTTATGGTTTAATGTTTAGTGTTTTGGCTTTAGGGTTTAGGGTTTTTATGGTTTAGGGCTTAGGATTTAAGGTTAGTTTATGGCTTAGACTTTAGGGTTTATTATCAAGGGTTTTAGGGTTTAGGGTTAGGGTTAGAGTTTAAGGTTTAGGGTTTAGGTCTTATGGTTTAGGGTTTAAGGTTTAGGGTTTAGGGTTGTAGATTTAGGGTTCAGGGTTTAGGGTTAGTTTTGGGGTTTATGGTTTAGGGTTTAGGGTTTAGGATTTAGGGTTTAAGGTTTTGAATATTTTTTTTTAAAATAAAGTAAACTAGTAGGTTTAGGTTTTCTCATATTATTTAGTTTATTTTTAATTTATTATAGTTTATTTTCTTTTATTTATTTAGGTTTTTTTTATTTAGTTTATTTTATTTATTTTATGTTTCTTTATTTTAGTTTAGGTTTTTTATTTTAGTTTATTTTTTAGGTCTAAGTTTAGGTTTAGGTTTAATTTTTAGTTTAGTTTTATTTTTATTTTATTTTTTAGCTTAAGGTTTATTTCTATTTTTAGGTTTAGGTTTAGGTTTTTATTTTATTTTTTTAGATTTAGATTTTAGGCTTTTTATTTTAGGTTTATTTTTTAGGTTTTATTTTTTTAGTTTAGGTTCAGGTTTTATTTTATTTTATTTTATTTAGT
This sequence comes from Cymbidium sinense, assembly GCA_021442155.1. Taxonomy (NCBI): domain Eukaryota; kingdom Viridiplantae; phylum Streptophyta; class Magnoliopsida; order Asparagales; family Orchidaceae; genus Cymbidium; species Cymbidium sinense. The sequence goes on along the minus strand of CM038233.1, from coordinate 34,627,670 downwards.
TTAGTGTTTAGATTTAGTTTATTTTAGGTTTAAGTTTTATTTATTTTAATTTAATTTATAATAATTTAGGTTTAAGTTTATTTTATTTTCTTTATTTTAGGGTTATGTTATTTTTTCGTTTAAGGTTTAGGTTTTATTTTTTATTTATTTTTAGGTTTTATTATTCAGTTTATTTCTTAGGTTTAAGTTTTATTTAGTTTTTATTTTATTTTTGATTTATTTTATTTTAATTTTTTGTTTAGTTTTTATTTCATTTAGGTTTCGTATATTTAGGTTTATTTTATTTTTTAGTTTAGATTAGGTTTTTATTTATTTTATTTTAGTTTAGTTTTGTTTTTTTATTTTATTTTTAGGTTTAGTTTTTAGTTTATGTTTTTTTTTATTTTATTATTTTATTTTATTTAGGTCTAGGTTTTTTATTTATTTTATTTTTAGGTTTTATTTAGTTTAGGTTTAAGTTTTTAGGTTTTTAGGTTTTTAGGGTTTAGGGTTTAGGGTTTAGGTGGTTTATGGTTTAGGGTTTGGGGTTTAGGGTTTAGTGTTTAAGGTTTTAAGTTTTGGGTTAGTTTTAGGGTTTAGGGTTTAGGGTTAGGGTTTTTAATTTTGATTCTAAATTTTTATTTTTATTTTTATGGTTTAGGGATTAGGGTTTAAGGTGTGTTAAGTTTTTTAGGGCTTTTGGTTTTTTTAAATAGAGAACAAATTCATATGAAACATTTCTTATTTTTAGTTTTATCAACCAAGAGACACCATGTTTTCTAAGAAATAAGCTACAATGTAGATAAGAAATGAGCATGCATAGACCAAATCAAAAACCCTAAATAGCTAGAATCATCTCTACTGTGAAGATAGTTACATAAGTACCAAATTGGATCGATCGTTCTTAAATTTCTCCAGTTCCCATCAAAACCACCCCGGCCTCTCGAGTAGCGGGATCCACCATCATATCATTGATCTCTCCCTCCGCCACCATGTTTTTAACCTCCGTCGCTTCTCCCACATCCATAACCACCACTACTCTGACCTCCACCTCCATATCCACCAGCAACTCTATATCCCCCACCACCACTGCGATAACTGTCACCTTTGCCTTTGCCTCCACCACTAGTTCTAGATCAAGCCTCGTTGTCAGTGATGTTCCTCCTGTTAAGATTCTGCCCATTCTTAGGGTTTATGTTTAGGTTTAGGTTTATTAGGTTTTTGGGTTTACTTTTATTTTTTTTAATTTATTTACCTAGGTTTAGGTATAGGGTTTGGGTTTTAGGCTAGGTTTGGGGTTAGGGGTTTAAAAGTTTAGGTTTTAGGGTTTATACAGGTTTAGGGTTTAGGTTTAGGTTAGGGTTTTAGGTTTATGGTTTAGGGTGGTTAGTTTAGGGTTTAGGTTTTAGATTTTTTAGGGGAGTGGGGTTAGCTTTATGGTTTAGTTTAGGGTTTAGGGTTTAAGATTTATCATTTTGGATATATTATTTATGATTTTGGCTTTAAGGTTTTAAAGGTTTAGGGTTTTGGTTTAGGGATTTTTGGCTTTAGGGTTCAGTGGTTTAGGGTTTAGGATTTAGGGTTAGGGTTTAAGTTTGGTTTAGGTTTAGGATTTAGTGTTTTAGGGATTATTTAGTTTTTAAGTTTATGGTTAGGGTTTAAGATTTTGGTTTTGCAAAGAATAAATTCAAATTCAACATTTCATCTTTTTGATATCATCAACCATGTAAAACACCAAGTTTTCTAAGACACAAGTGATGACATAGGTCAAAAATGAGCATGCATAGAGCAAACCAAAAACCTAGATAATTTGAACTATCTCTACTATGAACACATGGTTCCATAAGTAGTAGATCAGATCAGCCCTTCTTTAGTTTCTCTAGTTCCCATCAAAAACTCTAAGTTTTATTTTGTATTTTTAGGTTTAGGTTTAGTTTATAATTTTATTTTTCTAAGTTTATTTTAGGTTTTCTTTTTAGTTTATGTTTAGGGTTATTTTAGTTTACTTTATTTTATTTAGTTTAGGTTGGTTTAGGTTCAATATATTTTAGGTTTAGGTTTAAGTATATTTTATTTTTATTTTAAGTTTCACTTTCTTTTATAGTTTAGGGTTTAGGTTTAGGTTTCTTCTATTTGTTTTTAGGTTTATTTTTTTAGGTTTAGGTTTTTATTTAGTATTTATTGTCTTTATTTAAGGATTTTTTATTTTACATTTAGTTTTTATTTTATTTAGGTTTTTTATTCTTAGGTTTATTTTATTTTTTAGTTTAGTTTAGGTTTTTATTTCTTATATTTTAGTTTATTTTTATTTTTTATTTTTTTATTTTTTTAGGTTTAGGTTTTTAGGTTTTAAGATTTACGATTTAGGGTTTTGGGTTTGGGTGGGTAGAGTTTAGGTTATAGGGTTTAGTTTAAGATTATTGGTTTAGGGTTTTAGCTTAGTGTGGGCTTAGAGGGTTGTAGGGTTTATCATGGTTTTCTCTTCAAGTTTAGCATTTAGGGTTTAGGTTTAGTTTTAGTGTTTATGTTTAGTTTAGGGTTTAGGGTTTTGGATTTTTTAGGGTTTAGGGTCGAAGGTTTGGGATTTTAGGTTTAAGTTTTAGGGCATAGGGTTAGTTTTAAGGTTTAGGGTTTTTTTAATGGGATTTAGGGCTTTGGGTTTAAGGTTTATTTTTAGTTTATTTTATTTAATTTTGTTTAGGGTTTATGTTTAGTTTATGTTGGCTGTAAGTTCAGGTTTTATGCTCTTAGGGTTTAAAGTTCTAGGTTTTGGGTTTAGGATTTAGGGTTTATTGGTTTTTTTTTTTAAATTAACTAAACTAGTAGGTTTATTTAGTTAATTTGGTTTATTTAATTATTTATTTTTGTTTATTTTATTTTTCATTTTTAATTAGGTAAAATTATTATTATTATTATTATTATTATTATTATTATTTAATTTAGTTTATTTATTTTAGGTATATTTATTTTTGTTTAGGTTTTTTATTTTAGTTTATGTTTTAGGTTTAGGTTTAGGTTTAGGTTTATTTTTTAGTTGAGTTTTATTTTTATTTTATTTTTTTAGGTTTAGGTTTTATTTTTTATTTTTAGTTTAGGTTTAGGTTTCTTTTTAGTTTATTTTATTTTATTTAGTTTAGGTTTAGGTTTAAGTTTAGTTAATTTTAGGTTTAGGTTTAGGTTTTATTTATTTTAGTTTAGATTATTTTAGTTTAGGTTTAGGTTTATTTTATTTTTATTTTAGGATTAAGTTTCTTTTCTTGTTTAGGGTTTAGGTTTTATTTTTTATTTATTTTTAGGTTTTCTTTTTATTTAGTTTTTATTTTATTTTAGGTTTATTTTAGGATTATTTTATTTTTATTTTACATTTAGTTTTCATTTTATTTAGGTTATTTTCTTAGGTTTATTTAATTTTTTAGTTTAGTTTAGGTTTTAGTTTAGGTTTTTATTTTATTTTATTTTATTATTTTATTTAGGTTTAGGTTTTTCTAATATTTTTTATTTTTATCTTTTATTTAGTTCAGGTTTAGATTTTTAGGTTTTAGGGTTTAGGATTTACCCAGGGTTTATGGTTTATGGTTTAGTGTTTAGGGTTAAGGTTTAGGATTTAAGGTTTATGTATTAGGCTTTAGGGTTTATAGTTCTTATGGTTTAAGGTGTAGGTTTAAGGTCAGCTTAGGGTTTAGTTCAATTTAGGGTGGTGGTTTAAGGTTTAGGAGTTTAGGCTTTAGGGTTTAGTGGTTTTATGGAGAGTTAGGAGAGGGAGGGTTTAGTTTAGGGTTAAGGTTTAGAGGTTAGATGGAGAGTTGGTAAGTTCTCAGGTTTAGAGAGGTTTAAGTTGTGAGTTTGAGTTTAGTTTAAGGTAGGGTTGAGCAGTTTAGAGAGTGGGGTCATAGTTTAGGATTTAGGTTTAAGTTTAGTGGAGTATAGGGTTAAGTTTGTTTAGGGCCCAGGAGTTTAGGGTTTGGGGAGAAAGTTTAGTTTAAGCCCAGGTTTAGGTTTTAGGAGTTTAGGGTTAAGGTTTGTTTCAGCCCAGTTTAGTTTAAAGTTGGGTGGGTAGGGTTTAAGGTTATAGAAAGTCAGTAGGTTTAGCCCAGGTGTAAAGGTTCAGTTTCAGGTGGGTAGTGGTTATTTGGGAATAGTGAGGAGTGGGTGGTAAGTGGTTTAGAGTTTAGGTGGGGTTTGGGAGGGGAAGGGTTTTTTTTTTGGTTTAGGGTTTAGGATTTAGTGGTCAGTTTAGGGTTTATGGTGGGACTTTAGTGTGGGTTGTAGGTTTAGGCATGGGTTAGTTTGAGGATTGAGGTTTAGGATTTAGTAGAGAGTTGTAGTGGGTTTAGAGTTTAGAGTTTTAAGATTTGTTTTAGGATTTAAGGTTAGAATTTTTTTAATTAATTAGTTATTTATTTTTTATATATATATTTTTAAATTAAGTAAACTCATAAGTTTAGGTCACTTTAGTTTATTTTTTATCATCAATTTTAGTTTATTTTATTCTTTATTCGATTTATGCTTCTTTTAATTTTATTTAGTTTAGTTTATTTATTTTAGTTTAGGGTTTTTACTTTAGTTCATTTTTAGGTTTAGGTTTGGTTTAGGATTATTTTTTAGTTTTGTTTTTTTTTTCTGTTTTAGTTTTTTGACTTAACTTTTATTTTTTATTTTTAGGTTTATGTTTAGGATTTTTTTAAATTTTTTTAGGTTTAGGTTTTAGATTTTTATTTTAGGTTTATTTTTAGGTTTTATTTTTTTAGTTTAAGTTTAGGTTTATTTTTAGTTTATTTTATTTTTTTTAGTTTAAGTTTAGGTTTATGTTTAGTTTATTTTAGGTTCACATTTAGGTTTCATTTTTAGTTCAATTTATTTTAGTTTAGGTCTAGGTTTGTTTTATTTTATTTTAGGTTTACATTTTTTAGTTAGGGTTTATGTTTTAATATTTATTTATTTTTTAGGGTTTATTTTAAGTTTTATTTTTTAGGTTTAGGTTTTTTGGTTTTATTTTATTTTATTTTAAGATTATTTGATTTTATTTTAGGTTTAGTTTTTATTTTATTTATGTTTTCCATTTTAGGTTTGTTTAGGTTTTATTTATTTTATTTTATTTTAGTTTTATTTTTATTTTACTTTCTTTTAGGTTTAGGTTTAGATGTATGTTTTATTTAGGTTTTAGTTTATGTTTTATGTTATTTTATTTTGGTTTATGTTTTTTTATTTTTAGGTTTTATTTAGTGGAGGTTTAGGTTTTATCTTTTAGGGTTGGTTTAGTTTAGTGTTTGGTATTTTATTTTGGGTTTAGGGTTTACAATTTAGGGTTTAGAGTTTAGAGTTATAGGGTGGAGGGGGTTTTAGGGTAGAGTTTGGTTTTGTGGAGTGGGTTTAGGCTTTAGGAGTTTAGGGAGGGAGGTTTAGGATTTGAGGAGAGTTTTAGGGTCTTTAGGGTTTATGGAGGGATTTGGTTTAGGTTAGTTTAGCCAGGGTTAGTTTAGGATTTAGGTTAGTTTAGTAAGTGTAGGTAGGGTTTAGGATTCTGGGGTTGAGGGAGGGTCCATGCTTTTATGGTTTAGGGTTTAGGATCAGGTTTTGGGTTTAAAGGTTTGGGATTTAGAGTTTAGGGTTGTAGGTAGGGTTTAGGGTTTAGGATTTAGGCTTTATTTTTTTAAATAAACCATTAGTTTATTTAGTTTATTTTTATTTATTTTAGTTTATTTTATTTTTATATTTATTTTCTTTAGTTTATTTATTTAAGTATAATTTATTTTAGTTTAGTTTATTATTTTAGTTTATTTGTTAGGTTTAGATTTAGGTTTAGGTTTATGTTTAGTTTTATTTTATTTTATTTTTTAGGTTTTATTTTTTATTTTTTAGGTTAAGGTTTAGGTCTTTATATTTTATTTTATAGGTTTTGGTTTTGGTTTTATTTTAAATTTATTTTAAGGTTTTTTTTTTAGTTGAGGTTTAGGTTTATTTTAGTTTATTGTATTTCATTTATTCTGGTTTTAGGTTTTATTATTTTAGTTTAGGTTTCGGTTTATTATATTTTGTATATATTATTTTTCATTTATGTTTAGTTTTTTTTAGTTTAAAATTTATATTTTATTTTATATTTATTTTTAGGTTTTTTTTAAGGTTTATTTCTTTGGTTTAGATTTTTATTTAGTTTTTATTTTATTTGATTTTGGTTTATTTTATTTTTTTTAACATTTATTTTTATTTTATTTATTTCTTTTATTCTTAGGTATATCTTATTTTTTAATTTAGTTTAAGTTTTTATTTATTTTATTTTAGTTTATTTTTATTAGTTTATTTTATTTTATTTTTAGATTTTGGTTTTAGTTTAGTTTTTTATTTTATTATTTTATTATTTTTTTATGTTTAGGTTTATTTATTTTATTTTACTTTTTCAAGTTTTATCTAGTTTAGGGTTTAGTTTCTCTAGCTCTTGTATTTGTCAGGTTGGCTTTGTGATCTGTGTGGTCTTGCAGCTCAGGTCCGCTGTCAGGGTTTGTGGCCTAGTGCTAGTGAGGTTTTGTGGAGGTTTAGGGTGTGGCTCAGTTTAGTTTAGGTGGTTTATGGTTTATAATTTAGGGTCCAAGATTTATTTAGTTTTAGTTTAGGTCAGTGATCAAGTTTATGCTTAGGGTTTAGGATTAGGGTTTAGGGCTTGGGTTTAGGGTTTAATGTTTAGGGAGTTTTTATGATTAGGGTTTATGAGTTTTCAAATTAAGTAAACCATTAGGTTTAGATTTATTTAATTTATTTTATTTATTTAAGTTTTCTTATTTAGTTTTTAATTATTTAAGGTTTATTTTTTTTTGCTTAGTTTTTATTTTAGTTTATTTTTTAGGTTTGGAATTAGCTTTAGGTTTGTTTTAGTTGACTTTTATTTTTATTTTATTTTTTAGGATTAGGTTTTATTTTTTATTTTTAGGTTTAGGTTTAGGTTTTATTTTATTCTTTTTAAGTTTAGGTTATAGGTTTATTTTTAGGTTTTATTTTTAGTTTAGGTTTAGGTTTATTTTATTTTGTATATTATTATTAGGTTTAGGTTTTTTTAGTTTAGGATTTTGGTTTTAATTTTATTTATTTTAGGTTTTATTTTTTTTATATGCAAGTAGGTTTTATTTAGTTTTTATTTTATGTTATTTTAGGTTTATTTAATCTTTATTTTATGATAATTTTTTATTTTATTTAGGTTTTTTATTCTTAGGCTTATTTTATTTTTTAAGTTTAGTTTAGGTTTTTATTTATTTTATTTTTATCAGTTTATTTTTTTTAGTTTTATGTTTTTGTTTTAGTTTAAGTTATTATTACTTTTATTTATTTTGTATTTATGTTTAGATTTATTTATTTATTTATTTTAAGTTTTATTTAGTTTAGGTTTATGTCCTTTTTGTTTTTAGGGTTTAGGGTTTAGGGTTTAGGGTTTTATGATTTAGCATTTAGAGAGGCTTAGGGTTAGGATTTAATGTTTAATGTTTACGATTTAGTGTTTGGGCTTTAGGGTTTAGGTTTTTAGGGTTTAGGGTTTAGGATTATCTTTGCCTGGTTAGTTTTAGTTTTGTGGCTTTGTGGGTTTAGGGATTTTAGGAATTAGGGTTTAGTTTGGTTTTGGGTTTAGGGTTGTAGGTTTAGGGTTTAGGGTTTAGTTTTTTTCTTTAAAATTAACTAAACTGGTTGGTTTAGGTTTATTTAGTTTATTTTTTATTTATTTTAGTTTATTTTATTTTATTTATTTTATTTAGGTTTATTTTTTATTTTATTTAGTTTAGTTTATTTATAGGTTTAATTATTTTAGTTTAGGTTTTATTATAGTTATTATTGAGGTTTAGGTTTAGGTTTATATTTATTTTTAGTTTTTTTTATTTTTTATTTTATTTTATTTTTTTTTTTTATTTTTAGGTTGGTTTGGTATTTTATTTTTAGTTTTGGTTTTAGGTTTTATTTTAGGTTTAGTAGGTTTTATTTTAGTTTAGGTTTAGGTTTATATTTTACTTTATTTTTATTTTATTTAGTGTTTAGGTTTAGTTTATTTTAGGTTTAGGTTTAGGCTTTATTTATTTTAGTTTAGTTTTTTTTAGTTTAAGTTTATGTTTATTTTATTTTATTTATTTTATCTTAAGGTTTTTTTAGTTTATGATTTAGGTTTTATTTTTTATTTAGTTTTAGGTTTATTTTTTAGGTTTAGGTTTTTATTTAGTTTTTATTTTATTTTTTTTAGGTTTACTTTATTTTTATTTTACATTTCATTTTTATTTTATTTATGTTTTTCATTTTTTAAGTTTATTTTAGTTTTTCAGTTTAGTTTATCTTTTTATTAAGTTTATTTTATTTTAGTTTTTATTTTTTATTTTATTTTATTTTTGGGTTTAGGTTTAGGTTTAGGTTTTATAGTTTTTTATTTTATTTTATTATTTTCTTTTATTTAGGTTTAAGTTTTTTTATTTATTTTATTTTAGGTTTTATTTAGTTTGGGTTTAGGTTTATATGTTTTTAGGGTTTATGATTTAGGGTTTAGGGTTTAGGGTTTAGATTTTTAGGGTTTAGGGTTTAAGATTCATGTTTTAGTTTAGAGTTTAGGTCTTTTGGTTTTTTCTAACCAAGAACAAATTTTGATTCAACATCTCTTCTTCTTGATTTCATCAACCAAGTAACAAATCAGGGAAGTGAGGTAATCAAATGACCTCCTTAGGGTTAGCTAAAGCATCATGTTCGTGATGTCCACTTTATACCGATTACTATTAAATCTTATATAAGAAAACACATGAATAGAAGAAAGAGAACTCAATATTCATACACTTAAGCTATAAGCACATGCATTTCTTATGTATTTACAACTATCATCAAAACACATATTATTATTCATTTATAAGATTTTAAAAAATACAGTCATATTTAATAGTGATAATAGCCAGGTAAATATTAAATTAAATCAAGACATGCAAGCTTACATAAAGGAAATCCATTTTATTTTACTTGGTTTTGAAAAGATGGATGCATGAATTCAAATGAGATACAAATTTAACCCCAAAGGTTTAGGTTTAGGTGGTTTATTTAGGGTTTAGTGGTTTACATTACGCCAGGGTTTAGGGTTTAGGTTTAGGAGTTTAGGTTTAGTGGTTTAGGATTTTGTGGTTTAGGGTTTAGTGGTGTGGAGTGGGTTTGCTAGGTGAGATTTTAGAGTTTGGATTTAGGGAGCTGTGGTTTAGATTTTAGGGTTTAGGGTTAGTTTAAGGGGGGATTATGGGAGGTTTAGGGTCAGCTTTAGGTTTGGTTTTAGTTTATTTAGGTTAGATTTTGTTTATTTAGTTTAGTTTCATTTTATTTTATTTATTTTAGGTTTAAGTTTTTAATTTAGGGTTTAGGTTTTAATTTTATTTATTTTAGGTTTTATTTTATTTTATTTTATCTACGCCAGCATTTTATTTTTTTTTATTTTTTGTTTAGTTGACTTTATTTTATTTTATTTTGATTTTATTTTAGGTTTAAGATTTGGTTTAAGTTTAGTTTAGGTTTAGGTTTAGTTTAGGTTTTATTTTATTTAATTTTTTATATAGGTTTAGGTTACTTTATTTTAATTTATTTTTAGATTTTATTTAGTTTAGTTTTAGGTCACCCATTTGTGGTTTAGGGTCAGGTTTTAGGGATCAGGGTAGGTTTAGGATCTTAGGTTATGTGGTTTAAGGTTTATGTTTAGCTTAGTGCTCAAGTTTAGGGTTTAAGAGTTTAGGTTTAGGGCCTGGTTTAAAGCCTGGGGTTTAGGTTTAGGGTTATAGGTTTTATAGTTTAGTGATTAGGTTTATGGAGATCATGGTTTTGTGGTTTAGAGCCAGCTCAGTGGCTCATGAGTTTAGGTTTTAGTGGTGGATTATGGTTAGTGTGGCTAGGGTTTAGGGTTGTAAGTTTAGGGTTTAGGGCTTAGGGTTTGTTTTAGGATTAGGGTTAATTTTTTTTTAAATTTAAGTAAACTAGTAGGTTTATGTTCATTTAGTTATCTTTTATTTATTTTAATTTATTTTAATTTATTTTCATTAATATTTTAATGTTTATTTTTATTTAAGTTTTTATTTAGTATTTATTTTATTTTATTATAGGTTTTTTTTTTTAGTTTTAGGTTTTGTTTTTTCTATTTGGGTTTTTAATTTTTTTAGTTTAATCTAGGGTTTTATTTATTTTAAGGTTTTGGGTTTGTTTTAGGGTTTAGGGTTTAGGGTTGTAGGTTTAGGGTTTATGGTTTAGTGTTTAGGTTTTTTTTTTAAATTAAGAAAATCGGTAGTTTAAGGTTTATTTAGTTTATTTTTTATTTATTTTAGTTTATTTTAGTTTTTATTTTTATTTAGGTTTATGTTTTATTTTTATTTAGTTTAGTTTTATTTTAGTTTAGGTTTTTTTAATTTTAGTTCGTTTAAGTTTAGGTTTATGTTTATTTTTAGTTTAGTTATGTTTTTTATTTTATCTTTTAGGTTTAGGTTTTTTTTTATTTTTTGTTTAGGTTTAGGTTTTATTTTCTTTGTAGGTTTAGGTTATAGGTATTTACTTTAGGTTTATTTTTAGGTTTTATTTTTTAGTTTAGGTTTAGGTTTATTTTTAGTTTATTTATTTTATTTAGTTTAGGGTTTAGGTTTAGTTTATTTTTGGTATACAATTAGGTTTTATTTATTTTAGTTTATTTTATTTTAGATTAGGTTTATGTCTATTTAATATGTTTATTTTAGGTTGAGGTTTTTTTTAGTTTATGGTTTAGATTTTATTTTTTATTTATTTTTAGGTTTATTTTTTAGGTTTAAGTTTTTATTTAGTTTTATTTTATTTAGGTTTTTAATTTTTAGGTTTATTTTATTTTTTATTTAAATTAATGTTTCTATTTATTTTATTTTAGTTTATTTTTATTTTATTTTTATTTTTATTTTTTTGGTTTTGTTTACAGGGTTTTTAGTTTTGTGGTTTAGTGGTTTAGGGTTTTGTGTTTTTGTTTTAGGGTTTACGGTTAAGGGTTTAGGGTTGTAGGTTTTAGGGTTTGGGGTTTAGGGCTTAGGGTTTATTTTTTAGGGTTTTAGGGTTTAGGGTTTAGGGTTTAGGGTTTTAGGGTTTAGGATTAGGGTTAGGGTTGCTATTAGGTTTTAATTTTTTTATTTATTTTTTATTAAATTAGGGTTTAAGGTTTTTTTGAACAAGTAGGATTAGATTTATTTAATTTATTTTTATTTATTTAATTTTTTTAAAATTTTATTTATGTTTTCTTTTATTTTTATTTTTATTTAATTTTTTATTTAGATTATATTTTAGGTTTATTTATTTTTATTATAGGTTTTTTTTATTTTAGGTTTATTTTATTTTCATTTTAAGTTTAGATTTTACTTTATTTAGATTTTTTTTAATCTAGTTTATATTTTTATTTAATTTATTCTTGTTTAGTTTTTATTTTTATTTTTATTTTCTTTTTTGGTTTAGGTTTAGGTTTTATTTTTTGTTTTTATTTTATTTTACTTATTTTGGTTTAATTTTTTTTATTTAGTTTAGGTTTAGGTTTTAGGTGATCTTTAGGTGGTTTAGGGGTTTAGGGGGTTTAGTGGCCTGGGTTTAGTGGCCTGTAGGTAGGTGTCAGGTTTAAGATTTAGGGTTTAGGGTGGTTTAGAGTGGTTTAGGGTTTAGGGTCTATGTTTTGGGGTTTAGGCCTGTTTTAAGTGGTCAGTGGTTTAGGGTTGTGGTTTAGGGTTGTTGGTTTTGGGTTAGGGTTTTAATTTTTTTAAAAATTGTTTGTTTAGGATTTTGGGTTTAGGGTTAGGTTAAGGTTTAGGGTTGTAGGTTTAGGGTTTTTTTTTAAAAAAGAAAATTGGTTGGTTTAGGTTTATTTGGTTTATTTAATTTATTTTTTATTTATTTTAGTTTAATTTTTTATTTAGGTTTTTCATTTAATTTAGTTTATTTATTTTAGTTTATTAATTTTTGTTTAGGTTTTCGTTTAGGTTTTATTTTCTATTTTTAGGTTTACATTTTTATTTTATTTTTAATGTTTAGGTTTTAGGTTTCTATTTTATGTTTATTTTTAAGGTTTATTTTTTAGTTTATGTTTAGGTTTATTTTTAGTTTATTTTATTTTATTTTGTTTAGGGTTTAGGCTTAGTTTCTTTAAGGTTTAGGTTTAGGTTTTATTTATTTTAGTATATTTTATTTTAATTTAGGTTTAGGTTTATTTTATTTTTATTTTAGGTTTAGGTTTATTTTAAGTTTAGGGTTTATGTTTAATTTTTTATTTATATTTAGGTTTTATTTTTAGGTTTCTTGTTTAGGTTTAGATTTTTGTTTAATTTATATTTTTTATTTTATGTTTATTTTTTTTGTTTTTGGCTTAGTTTTTACTTTATCTTGGTTTTTTTAATTTTTATTTTAGTTTAGTTTTTTATTTATTTTATTTTAGTTTAATTTTTAATTTTTATTGTATTTTCTATTTAGGTTTAGGTTTAGGTTTTGGTTTTGGTTTAAGTTTTAGTTTATGTTCATATTTTGTTTTGTTTTGTTTTAGGTTTATTTATTTATTTTATTTTTAGGCTTTATTTAGTTTAGGTTAAGGATTTTATCTTTTTAGGGTTTAGGGTTGCAGGTTTAGGGTTTATGGTTTGTTTAGGGTTTAGGGTTTAGGGTTTTGGATTTAGGTTTAGGGTTTAGGATTTAGGGTTTATAGGTTAGAGGTTAGGGTTTTGGGTTTTAGGGTTTTGGGTTTTGGGTTCCAAGTTTAGGGTTTAGGTTTAAGATTTAGGGTTTTTAGGGTTTAGGGTTTAGGGTTGAGGTTTTTGGTTTATGGTTTAGGTTTTAGTTTAGGGTTTAGGCTATTTGTTTTTGTTTTTTTAACAGAGAACAAATTTAGGTTCAACATTTATTCTTTTTGATTCCATCAACTAAGTAACACACCAAGTTTTCTAAGGCACAAGAGACAACATAGTTTGAAAATGAACACGCATAAAGCAAATAAAAAACCCTAGATAACTAGAACTGCCTCTATTGTAAAGACACAATTCCATAAGTAGCAGATTGGATCAGCCGTTCTTCAGTTTCTCCTATTCACATCAGAACCACCTCAGCCTCTAGAGTAGCGGGATCCACCATCATATCCCCAATCTCCCACTCTGCCACCACCATAATTGTAACCTCTGTCGCTCCTTTCGCTTTCATAACTGTGGGATCCGAAAACTCGCCACCGAGCTCTTTCAGAAAAGAAAAGAGTTGTTTAAGTGTCGGTGATAATTTCAGAAGGTAGATGAATAGTAAATATGACACTACCTAGAGATTTCATTCTCATTTGGTGAGAACTTTTTATATCTGGTTTCAGGTTTTCTATAGGCGCAAGCCCCTATAGTTAATTACCCCTCTCAATACTGAGAGAGCACTTTCGATTAAGGCTAGTCAATGAATCGTTAAATAACGAGTATATAATTGCAGTGAGTGGAACTTAGAACTTATGAAATTTATTATTTTAACTTTAAACTTTTTGTGGGGGGAACGATGACGCGCCCGATCAAGATCCCATGGTTCCATCCCTCGCCACGATCCCCGTCCGCTTAGTCAGAGGAGGTAGTCGAGCCAACCTGACCGAAGGATCCTTGTCAGCAACACATGGGTTACGTCATCCAAGGTGTCCTTGTAGACCTGGGGTGAAGTTTGTCTAAGGGGACAAATATAAGTCAACCTTAGCTAACATAGGGCTTTTTTCCCGACTAAATACATTCTGCATTTCACAGCTCAAAGAGCAAAGCCGTTGGGGAACATACGGGCAGCGGCCGTGACCGTAATTTAGTGGTGCCATATCGCGGCGAACCACCCGGTCAGAGGGCTCAGGTCGTAACCGCCAATTATGTGGTGCCATATCATGAACCACGCACGAAGAGGACGCCACGCCCCACGCAGGGCTTTGGAATATTTGAGTGTGAAGGTAGTTATGTATTTAATTTGACATTGGCTCTTTGTGAGCAAAAGTTTTCTAAATTTGCCACCCGAAGACAAACAATTGCGGAGGGGTGGATTGATTTTTATTTATTTTTTTTAGTTTTAATTTAAATAATTCATTTCATTTTTTTTTATATTTTGTTATTTTCTTTGAATTTTGATCATTTTATGATTGATTTTAGATTTGAATATATGATTATTTATCATTGAAATTTTAATTATAATTACGCTTCTCAATCCTAGGGTTAATATCAATTGATAGACCTTGTCTACTCTGTCCAGTTTTCTACAGAGGATCGGGTCTAAATTCATCATCTCAAGAAGTATAATCCTTCAAAACCTTATCCACTCTAGTTTGAACATAGAGGATCGGGTTTGAGACTTTTCTTCTTAAGAATTTGAATTTTAGAAGCTATGTTAATTGGTTCATATCTTGTATTATATGACGTAATTAGCTTCTCGATATTATTAATTTGAGATTCTTATAATATCAAATTTTTAGGTTTTGTTAACGGACGGTCCAGAAGATAGCGGGATTATGTAGCATATATTCTTTATATTTGACTTAGTAATTACTCCAACATGCATACGGATATCTGTTCTTTGAAAATTGCATGGACATTAAGATGTCTAATGTTGAAGTTTCGATGTCAAATTTTGATTTTTGAGTTTGGTTAACCCGGACCCGGTCCGAAGACCAAACCGGGATTATGTAGCATTTGTCATTTTGTTATTGACATGATTGTAATGCAAGCATAAGTTTTGATACGGGATTTTTAGGTTTTGTTAACCCGGACCCGGTCCGAAGACCAAACCGGGATGGATAGCATATTTTCTTTATTTTTATCTTACTTACACATGTCCCTAATGTTTGAACATTTCAACATACATAAGAGTATCCGTTCTTTTAAAATATTGTATGGACATTAAATGTCTAGTTGAAATGTAGGTTCAATTTGCAAGTTTAGATTTTAATATGACATTTTGGGTTTTGTTAACCCGGACCCGGTCCGAAGACCAAACCGGGATTATGTAGCATCTATTCTTTATATTTGACTTAGTAATTACTCCAACATGCATACGGATATCTGTTCTTTGAAAATTGCATGGACATTAAGATGTCTAATGTTGAAGTTTCGATGTCAAATTTTGATTTTTTGAGTTTTGTTAACCTGATTTCGGTCAGAAGAACCGGATAATGTAACATCTGTTCTTTTGTATTATACCTAACTTGCACATGTCCCTGTTGTTTGGACATTTCAACATACATACGAGTATATGTTCTTTTAAAATGTTGTATGGACATTAAATGTCTAGTTGAAAAGTATGTATCAATTTGCAAGTTTAAGTTTTTGATGCGATATTTTTGAGTTTTGTTAACCCGGACCCAGTCCGAAGACCAAACCGGGATTGATAGCATCTCTTCTTTGGAAAATATGATATGCATATTATTTTGGCCAAAAGCCCCCTTTTATGTCACAAATCAACAGGGTATAGGGCTGAAATAAATTATTTTGGAGGCCCATTTGATCAAATATAAAGTAATGGGCCTAGAATGAGTTTAGGCATTTGATTTGGGCCAAAAACCCTTTCTTTATGTTGCAAATCAGCCAACATAAAGGGCTGAAATAATTATTTTTGAAGGCCCATATGATCAAATACCAAGTGATGGTCCTAGAATGAGTTTAGGCATTTGATTTGGGCTAAAAACCCTTTCTTTATGTTGCAAATCAGCCAACATAAAAGGGCTGAAATAATTATTTTTGAAGGCCCATATGATCAATCAATGATGGGCCTAAAATGAGTTTAGGCATTTGATTTGGGCTAAAAACCCTTTCTTTATGTTGCAAATCAGCCAACATAAAAGGGCTGAAATAATTATTTTTGAAGGCCCATATGATCCATCACCCAGTGATGGGCCTAGAATGAGTTTAGGCATTTGATTTGGCTAAAACCCTTTCTTTATGTTGCAAATCGACCAACATAAAAGGCTGAAATAATTATTTTGAAGGCCCATATGATCAATCACCCATAGCCATTTATTTCTCTTGATAAGGGAGAGGAGAATATAAAAATATGAGTAGTTGTCATATTTCATTTAAAAGAGGCAAGTGGATTAATTAAAATCCACCTCCCCACATGCAAGCTCATGGAAAGTGGGGACAAATACTCATTAAATTTATTATGGCAAAGACTTTATTTTCATCTTCAAAAAAAAAGAGATAAGGATGCAAGGGCATGCCACATGTCCATGCATACATGCATACATATGACAAATGGCACTACATTAGATGGTTTCCTTGCATGCAATTTATGACAAAAGCGCGTGTCGATGCCATAAGAATAGATGGCAAGGAGAGGGCTAAGCCTATAAATAAGAGGGGATTTCCCTTTCATACTTATCATTTTCTACTCTCCTCTTTTCCCTTATACCACAAGTTTAGGTTCTTTCAATCTTGCATCAAGAGTTAAGTTGTGTCACATATACTTGTGAGTTTCTTTTCTAACTTAACCATTTTTTTTTTTATATCTTCTTGATATATGTCATGTCATATGGTAGATTTAATTTATTCCACATGTGTTTGCTTCAAGTCTTTACCATATCTCATGTATGTATGCAAATCATGGTGTGAATGACAAGTAAAGTAGGGAGGTATTTATGTTTGAACATATGTCTAATGTGTATTTCACATGTCAAGCTAGATAGAGTCCACTTTATGTCATACAAATAAGATAGCTTTCATTATATAGAGATTGAAGCATGAGTATTCATATATGACCTAAAGAAGAATTTTAAGCCAACATGTTAACCTAAGCATTTCATTCTTTCTTTTCTATCACCCCTTTTTTTTAAGAAAATTTTGGTAGCCTCCATCATCCCACATAGGGGCTGCTTGAGGCTACGCTTCCACCATGCCAAGAAAGGCGTGCATGGTAGGTGTCGTGAGACACCTCGACCGAAAATTTATTTGCCCACCACGCCAAGAAAGTGCATGGGTTATAATCTGACATTGCATTTCTTTGCCACATTGGAACAACGTGAGCAAGTACTTATCATAACAGCTTCCCTGCCACATTGGAATAACATGAACACGTACTTATTACAAGTTTCCCCGCCGCATTGGAACAATGTGAGCGGTCTTATAACGCATATTTCCACGCCGCGTTGGAACAACGTGAGCAGTACTTAACAATTTCTCGCGCATTGGAACAATGTGAACGGGTACTTATAGTAAGCATATTTCCCTGCCACGTTGGAACAACGTGAATAAGTACTTATAGCATAGAGCAATAAATTTGCATTCACATGTATATGAAATTAAAGTATAAGCATTTATATATGACACATTTCAACTCCTTTTTTTCTTATTTGAAAATTTGGACCTCCGGCATCATCCCCAGGGGGAGACTAAAACCTTCCCACGCCAAGAAAGGCATGCATGGTGGGTGTCGTGAGACACCTCGACCAAAGTTTATTTGCCCGCCAGAAAGGTGTGCATGGGTTTGCATAACCTGACATTGCATTTCCTTGCGTTGGAACAACATGAGCAAGTACTTATCATAGCGGTTCCGCGTTGGAACAACATGAGCAGTACTTATCACAAGTTTCCGCATTGGAATAATGTGAGCGGTACTTATAGCAAGCATATTTCTCGCCATGTTGGAACAACATGAGCAGTGCAATTACAAGTTTCCAGCCGCGTTGGAACAATGTGAATGGGTACTTATAGAAAGCATATTTCTCTGCGTTGGAACAAGCGTGAGCAGTACTATTACAAGTTTTCCCGCGCATTGGAACAATGTGAGCAGTACTATAGCAAGCATATTTCTCACGTTGGAACAAGCGTGAGCAGTGCAATTACAAGTTTCCCGCGCATTGGAACAATGTGAACGGGTACTTATAGTAAGCATATTTCTCTGCCACGTTGGAACAACGTGAACAGGTACTTATTACAAGTTTTCCCATCGCATTGGAATAATGTGAATGGGTACTTATAGCAAGCATATTTCCCTGTTAATATTGCAAGAGTATAAAGATGAATTTTTTTGAATCCTTATCTCCATGCTTATCAAAGTTTACAGACCTCCGCTCTCTCCCATGAGGGTTGCCATGAGAGGCAGACACCACCATGCCAAGAAAGGTGTGCATGGGTGGTGTCGTGAGACTTGAAACTTTGATAGCATAGCACTCTGTTAATAAGATATCACATATGCAAGTATGCAAGAATGAAACTCATAGATAATAGCAAGTGGTATAACCAAATACCATTCTGTTTAATTTCAGATTTCAACTTGCATATGAAAGAGGCATGATATATATATAATTCCCTTCATAGAAAATAAATTGAAGCAAAGTAGAAGCATGAAATTCATGGGAGAACAACTTCATATCTCATGAAACGAAGCTAATTGATTTCTCCTTAGATAAGAAAGTTTAGCAAGCCTTATACTCATCAAATAACATATTAGCTGATTTCCCCTTAGATAGAAATATTTTCAGCAAGCATCTTGGCCATTAAATAACAAAATGATTGATTCCCCCTTAGAGAAAAATATTTTCAGCAAACATTCCCTTTGATAAAGATAATTTCCAGCAAGCACCACACTCACTTACTAGTAAAACAATGCAATTTCTTCTAGATAAAGAAATTTCAGCAAACTTTATGCCTTTAGGGATAAGAAATATTTGCATAAATTTTGTTTTACCATATCCAGAGATTTTCCAGGAAAGGAAACACATAAGGATCCATGAAAAAACAGCAAACAACACAATATTTGGGCCATACATCATACCAAATCATTTTTAGTAGGCTAAGCATCACAAAATCCGTGAATAAAGGCAATAAGAAATGAGATTTGGGCCATACATCATCCCAAATCCCTAAAGGAAACTCTTAGCATAATCCCAAGCATAAGATATAGCATATTTAGCAAAAACCCTAACTTCCAAAGAAACTCAAATGCATAAGAACAAGCTTAGGGTTAGAGAGAAACAACGGAGGTTTGAATGCTAAGAGGAAAGGAGGAAAGGAGTTTGACCGGCTAGGGTTAAGGCTCTGATTCCGTTCGGGTTCCTCATGCGTGATGGATGGGCGAGGATGAAAGAAGCTACTCAAGAAGTTTGGTGGGAGCAAAGCAGAAGGGAGAAACAGAGGAAGCCGTCTTGTAAGAAGCGAACGTGAGAGAACAGAGGAAATGTCATGAGAGGAAGAGGCGTCATGTCTGGGTGCCCTAGAACTTCATCAGAAAGCGAGAACAAGAGCTTGAGAAGGGAGAAACAGAGCGAAAGCGAGCGAGGAAATGTCGAGAATCTGGTAAGGATCGTGAAAATGAGGTCAACGCCTCATTTTGGCCTTTAGGCGGTCCCCGATTGGTTGAGCGGCGGCGGGTTAGGTAGGGAATTAAAGGGGTTTTAAGGAATAACGACATTAGTCTCTTTAATTATAATTTAACATTATTTTATGTGATATTAATTTATGTACTAAACCTTAGAAATATGGGTGTCAATTTTAGTTGTTTCAATTGTGCCAAATACAACGGCGCGATCAATTTCATGATCGAGGTGTTGGGACAACATTGACGTCTAGAAATTAGGTTTAAATTATGCGATGTCATGCTTGGATTTGATCGATGTCCGCACACACTTTGCCGAATCGATCTCGGAAGGCGTCATTTGATAGGTCTTGACATTTTGGTGGTGACGGCGTGATCAATTTCATAAACGGAGGTCGTTTAGACAACGTCGAGGCTTCTCTACTTTGATATGCGCATAATTTCATTAAAAATTAATTTTAATTTTAATTTTTGGATCGATCATTAATTGATTCGATATTTTCTATTTAATTAATTTTAATATTTTTGATGCATTACGAAGTCAAATTTAATTAATTTCAATCGTGATTAGGGCATTTAACCTCTATGTCATTTATTTAACTTTAAATGACACATAGTTGTAGGTCAACAAATGCCCCCCAACAAACATGATGCGCATATGGAGCGGACCGTGTTTGTTGTACACTAGTTGAACTTGCAGATCTCCAAGAGATTTACTTGGATGTCATGCTTAAGTTATAGTTTCTACAACTTCGATAATACGATCGTTGCCCTTTGGTAGAAGTGGGTACAACTCGGGTTGGGCAAGCATTTGCATTTCATCAGTTCAAGCTGCTCGTTGAGCGGTATGTTGTCATTAGTCAATGTTTTGTGCTTGATGGACTAGATGAAGGAGATGATTTGACTTGTCATCATCAACTTGTCAAGAGAATTTGATGCATCTTCAACCCTATGTTTTTTGCTTTGGCGGACTTGTTGAAGACTCCCTCCTGAGAGTTTGAAATTTATATTTTCTCCTCCTGTCCTGGCTTTGTGCCTTAGCGGACTTGATGGAGTTGATGAGATGAGAATGTCTTCGATCCTGCGCTTTGTGCTTTGACGGACTTGTTAAAGACTTCATCTTGAACTTTGGGATTTGCATTTTCCTCCTGTCCTGGCTTTGTGCCTTGACGGACTTGATGGAGTTGATGAGATAGAAATGTCTTCGGTCCTGTGCTTTGTGGACTTGTTGATGATTTCATCTCGAGATTTGGGATTTGTATTTTCCTCTGTCACGGCTTTATGCCTTGGCCGGACTTGATGGAGTTGATGAGATAGAAATATCTTGATCACGTGCTTTGTGCTTTGACGGACTTGTTGAAGATTTCATCTCGAGGTTTCGTATCTTGTGCCTCCCTTTATCCTGGCCTCATGCCTTGATGGATCTGATGGGAGAAAGTCCTGAATCATCTCAGAGATTCATCAGGCGATACGAAATTACCTTCTGCCCTAGCTTTCTGCTTTCGCGGGCTTGTAGAAGGATAAATGCCGACGACCCAGCTCTCAGAGCTTGTGTTGGATCAATGGCAAAGAGTCATCAGTCGTGTTTTGCACATGTAATGGACATCTTGATGACAAAAACTCCCTTAGTTTAGCATTTAGCTTTATACGAACATTGGGATAGCTTCTTCGGTCCTCTACTTTTTGCTTGATTGGACTTACTGAAGAAGAATTTCCTTTGGTCTTTGCTTTCTGCTTTGATAGACTTACTGAAGGAGTTGAGATTTTACATTTGTATTTAATTCCAAACTTGGCTTAGTGCCTTCTCGAGTAAGGATATCTTTGTTTGTTGTAGAATTTTGAAAGATGACCTTACGACCAATAGGGATAATTTCCCAGTCTGGGTCACTTGAACTCACCAAGTTGGAGAGATTTGTGGATTTGGATGCTCTTGTCTTTGAACTAAGTAGGAGGATGCCTTACTACGGTCTTTATGGCATGTTGAGTAAGCGCACTCCTTCGGCCATATTTTGGCGTGTTGAATCTGACCTTATACACCCACTTGAGTCATGGACTTGAGCAATTGATGAAGGATTTTATCCTTGGGCTAACGAGATGGGGATCTCTTACTACGGCCTTTGTGGCATGTTGAGTAAGCAAACCTGTCAGCGACTCGGCCGTATTTGGGCGTGTTGAGTCTGACCTTATACACCAACTCGAGCCTTTAGATTTGATGTGGGATGGAAAATGTCCTTCCAACTTGGTTTGTTGAAGTTTGCAGACTTGAATGTTTTCTTCTTTGGTCAGTAAGACTTTTAAATTGAGCATTTGAACACATAATTTTGAGTATGCACGTGGGGATCTCGGCACTAGGCACGATGTCAACCCAAAGAGAAAGAAAGGCCGCCTTGTCTTACCGAGCTATACTTTATTATAAAGCTTTAAAAAATGCCCCTTTCTAGAGGATTTTTTATTTTATTTTGGAAATGCATTCTTGTGTTACAAGAGAATTTCCAATGAAAATTTTCACAAGTGTTTGACAATAAAGATTTTCAAATGCAGGATTTGTCCAGTCACACTTTCATGTGTAATATTTCTTTAAGTACCAACCGTTGATTGGCGGCATTGGTCTTTCATCTTTGAAGTCCATGAGCTGATAGGCTCCTCCTTGATATACCTTTTCAATAACAAAAGGTCCTTCCTAATTAGGTTCAAATTTACTGCCAATTCTGCGATGAGGGATGATTGGTCTTCTCAACACCAGGACCAATTCTCCTTCCTGAAAAGCTCGAGGACGGACTGTATGATCGAATGCTCTGGACATCCTCGCCTGATAGACTTCTAGATTTTGCTGAGCTTGGAGCCTGACCTCGTCAAGCGCATCAAGCTCTTCCATCCATAGATGAGCATTCTCATCTTGGGTGAGATTTTGTTGAATGGCTACTCGGAGCGAAGGTAGTTCAACTTTGAGTGGCAAAACTGCTTCAGCCCCAAACACTAGTGCATAGGGGGTAGACTTTGTAGGAGTCTTGTAAGTGGTGCAGTAAGCCAATAATGCTTCCACAAGTTTGGTATTCCACTCCCTTTTATTTCTTGTGAGAATTTTTCTAAGCAATTTGACTAGTATTTTATTAAAGGCCTCAGTCAAGCCATTTGCTCTCGGATTATAAATTGGGAATATCACTAATCAATCTTATCGATCAAATTTATAAACTTTAGTACTTTTGAAGGTTGACCCATTGTCTGAAATGATTCGGCATGGTACACAAATCTATAAATAATATTATGGGTAAAGAAGTTAGTCACTTGTTCAGCTGTAACTTCTTTAAATGGTGCGCCTTCTTGGAGAAATAATGGTGCTAAAATGAAGCGGTGACCGGTGATGATGGTGGATTAATTGGTCCATTATATCATCCCCAACATTCAAGCGACCAAGATGCCGCGTTGGATGCAGTTTGGAGGTCGATGAATTATGTTACCATGGACTGGTATTCATGGCATCTCTTGGCATGATTGATATAATCTTTTACTATAGGCGCAATAATATCAATTCTTTTAATTTTGAAAGCCATTTTAGGACTGATTAGTGTGCACCATAAAGTCCTTGATGGATTTCAACAATTACTGTTGGCTTCTTCTATTCCTAAACATCATCGTTGAAGGATCTACGATACAGAGTATTGCCAACATAAGCATATAATCGAAGCCTTTTCTCAAGTTGTGCAGCTATCGACTTATTACTTGGCAATTTTCCTTCCTTGAAGTAGTCGACGAAGGGCTGTCTCCAGTCTTCCTTCTCTTCTACTATAAGGATTTGATTGTGTGGTTTTAGCACTTCCTCAGGTTGAAGTCTTTCATCTGGAATGGTTTGAAGCTTGTCTTGTTGACTTTGAGAAGTAATTTGTAAGGGAGTGTAGGGAGCAACATGAGCTGCACCCTGCTGATTTGTGTTTGATGACCCCTCTTCCAGCGGGGATTTTAAATTTATTGGCTCTAGGACTCGACGAGTGCACACACTGATTAGTATATAATAGTCATCGTCCATACTCGTCATTTCTTTAGCTAATTTAGCTAAGCCTTTGCTATTCTACGGAGACTCAGTCATAATGACATTTAGAATTTGCTTTATAAGCTCGAGAACTTCGTTTATGATAGTAGGCCAATTCAAGCTTGTTGATTTTGTAAAGGCCCAACACTTGATTGATGATGAGTTGAGAATCGCCATAAACTTGCAGATTCTGGACTCCCATGGAAATGGCTTCCTCTAAACCTACCACCAATGCTTCATATTCTGCCTCGTTGTTGGTTCATGGTTGAGTTAATTTATAAGAATGTCTCAGTATGCCACCTTCAAGTGTGATTAAGATGAGACAGATACCTTGAGCCTTTGGGAGATTTGAGGGTTGAGTGTATCGATGGATGCTCCATCAAAATACAATTCCCACATTTGTTGCTTTTCTTTTTCATATATGTGCATGATTTGCTCATCAGGAAGATCATCATTAAGCAATGAATCTGCCGGGATGGGATGAGCAGCAAGAAAATCTGCCAGAATTTGCCCCTTCACCGCTTTCTGGGATACATATGTAATATCAAAGCGTAGCGAAGGGCCATTATCATGGCGACTATCAGCGTTGGTCTTGTCATCAAGAACTTCAACGGATCGATCCTTGAGATAAGGGTAATTTTATGAGATAGCATGTAATGGCGTAGCTTTTGGGCGCAAAATTAACGTCAAACAATGCTTCTCAATTGGAATAATGTTCCGCTCTATTAGCCTTGTGTAGTATAGAGCATTCTCCTTTCCTTCCTCATTATGTTGCATGAGCACCTAGAGATTCTTCCAGTCTTCTTTGTGTACAATATGAGAGGCTTTCACAGGATTGGGGTGCAAGAATAGGTGGATTCAACGATATCTTTTGATACTATCGAAGGCCTCTTGACATTCTTC